>JAODAL010012681.1:0-94420 GCA_025379985.1 Phyllomedusa bahiana
GATTTAACCCCCTGTGGCAAAAACCTAAAAACAAAGGGGGAAAAATTGAAAGTGCTGAAATTGTGTTTATTTGGTCATTAAATGTCCCCTAAAACTTGGAATAAAAGTGATCAGAGAAGTCACATCTATCCCAAAGTGGTGGCAATAAAAAGTACACTTCAGCCCACAAAAAACACACCCTCACTCAAGTCCATAGGTGGAAGTACAAAAAAAGTTACTGGTTGCAGAAAATGCTGCTGTGGCACAAATGAAAAAAAAAAAAAAAAAAAAAAAAAAGGAATGTTTTTTTTTTTTTTTTACATTTAAGAAAAAGATTTATTTGCAACAGACTGTCGTAACCGGTACAGATCACTACATAATCCAAAATGTGGACATAAGATAAAGCAAAAGACAGTTTGATAATTAACAATGTAAAGGTCAGCAACAATATAATATGAGACAATCAGTCCAAGAGAACATTGATGACGATGAAACGTCATCCAAACGGGACCAAGTGACAGGTAGTACCCAATCCTGGGACAAACGCTCAAAGTGATCCTAAGATACATTAAGCAACCTGAGCATTAGATCTCGTATTCCAAAGAGAAAGAAAAGGAAAGGAAACAAAAAAAACAAAAAAACAGATCCCAGTTGAAAAAAAAAAAAATTTAGATTAGCAGGGAAATTGAGGTGGGGAAAAACATGAAAGGAAAAAGACAGCACTGTCACACACCACACAAGCAAGACAAGAAAAAACAACAACACAGAATGAAAACAGAAAGGGGGAAAAGGGAGGGGGGAGGGATGAGTGATATACGGAAAAAGGAATCAAGTACTACTCCAGACGGAAAAGGAATCAAGACTATCCCGGGGAAACGGACCGGGCAGTCATACGGGTGTACCGTTTTAATTTTTTCTTAATGGTACCGAAACATAACAAAAATCCTACATATTTGGTATTGCCGGAATCATATCAACCTGCAGAATACAGAGAATACATTTATGCTGAAGAGTGAAAGCCATAAAAACAAAACCCCCCGCAAACATGGCGCAATTACGTTTGGTTTTTTCGCCTCACTTTAGAATTTTTTTGCAGTTTCCCAGTATATTTTGTCTCTTGGAAGGCCAGGAGGAAAAAAAACGAATGTGACAACCTAAAATAATGCATTACTAAGGGGTTAAGACAACAGAAGATCCGAAGAGAGGACTGGGAGACACATCGCTGGCACTAGCGACAGTACAGAAGTGAGTGTTTTTTTTCCTTCTGGCCTCAGCACCATACTCAGTGTTAAAAACAAATAAAGAAGCTTCTGGCTATACGTAAGACATATTCTTTCATTTGAGTATTTTACTAAAGGATGTTTGGCTTAGACTACAGCTTACTATGCAGGCTTCCCTGATTCCCTCCGGAACTACAGAAGGGCCATTTTTATTAATTGGACTGAAGTTGATACTGTTATCACATACATTTACCCTGTATATCCTTTGTACTGACCTTTATCACATACATGTTTGTCATTTCTGATGACTACGGCAATAAAGCTTTTTTGAATGGGAAAAAAAAACCCAAAGATAACTGCACCGTGAGAGCACCCTAACCATTTGGACGGTGTCTTGATTTGGTCCCCATTCACTTCTGCCGGAGAAGCACCAACATGCTGCATCAGGCTGTAAAGTCAAAGTCACATGTAAATTGGATTCATAAAGATGTCTATCCAATGTTGTGAAACATTTGTAAGGTGGAGCTGTTGTCCAGTCCATGCCTTTACTGTAAAACAGCAGATCCCTGGGGCAAAGTAAAAGACATTTTTTCCCCAAGCAGTTGGGGCTGGAAAGTCATTATAAAAATACACTGTTTTTCGAACGCGGAGCATCAAGTTACCATCATGGAAGGCCCCAAGAACATCGGGTTTACTTATTTTTTAACCCGGGGTTTTTTTTTTTTTTTTTTTTTTTACATTTCTGGCTTTGCCTAAAAAAATTTTTGACTCTTTATTTTCCGTGGGATCACTGTCTCCTGCAAAAAAATGAGGTATAATAGATTTTGACAGTACAGTCGGGCCCAAAAAGTTTTGAGAATGTACAAATGTTAAAATTTTTACAAAGTCTACTGATCAGGTTTTATAATGGCAATTTGCTATACTCCAAAATTTATAAAAAAGGGGATGCTTAAAAGCAATTAATTAAAGTCTATTTTTCCCCGAAAATGAAATTTTTCCCCAAAAAAAAATTTCCATTCATTTTCGGGCCCGCCTGAAAAAAAAGCTAAATGTTTCAGTGATTGCCCTTTTAAAAAGGTGTTTGGGGTGTTTAGGGCGGGGGGATCAATCGTCATGATTAAGTAAAATCACACCAGGAACTTTAAAAGGAGGCTGGGTTTTTCATCATTGTTCCTTTTTTAACCCTGGTTTTTCTAAAGAAACAGGGGGGTATCATTTCACTGCACAAAAATGGCCAAGGGGAAGAGATGCAGTAGAAAAAATTGCACCCCAGTCAAAAAATCTATGCATATCAAGGAAAATTAAAGGAGAGGGTTCCCTTGTTGCCAAAAGGCTCCAGGGCGCCCAAGAAAGCCAGCAGGCCAGGACCGTCTCTTAAAAGTTTTCAGTTCGGATTGGGTCCGCATTTCAGAGCTTGCTCAGGAAAGGGGCGGAGGTGAGGTGCATTGGCATGTGGGCGGAATCATGGGGCGGCCTGGTGTCAAGGGGGGCAGCAAAGAAGCCACTTCCTGAAAAAAACATCAGGGGGCCGATGATATTTTGCCAAAGGGACAGGAGGGGGCTGCTGGGGTGGGGTTTTAAAGTCATTTTTTTGATGAACCCCTTTCCGAGTGTTTGGAACATCTGGGGGAAAAAAGCTTGTTCGAGAAGACAAGGTTTGGGGATACCCCCATCTTGTCTCATGCAATGTAAAACATCCAAAACCCTTTTGTGTGGGGTTGCTTCTCAGCCCCAAAGGGATCGGCTCTTAACAGTTTGCCTAAAAACACATCCAGAAATAAAGAATGGTCCAGAATGTCCCCCAAGAGAACTTCTTCCCAAAACCCTCCCAAGGAGCATTTTATCAACAATGCCTTTTTCCCGCTAGAGATTTTTGGGCCCTGGCCTCCCCCCCCAATCTTAATATTGGCTTGTGGGCAATCATAAGCGCGGGTGGGAAAAAAAAAAACCCAACAATTGTGACAAATGCAAGTTTATTGTGCAAGAATGGACGCTATCCGTCAGGGTTTGGTCAGAAGTTGAAGAGCATTTCCCGGGGAATTGCAGAGGGCCTGCAGAAGAAGGGTCAAACTGAAAATTGACTTGCTGATTAACCATTTTATGTCATAAAAGCTTTTGTTAAACATAATATTTGCCTTTTAGTATGTGATAAAAAATTGACAACGCCATAAAAACCAGAGGGCAAAGTCAGTGAAAATATAATTTGTGTCATTCAAAAATTTTTTGGCCATGCTGTATATTTATGAAAAAAGAACTTGAGATTTCGGGTGGGTAAATTTCCTATTACATTTTTTTTTTGTAGGAAAAAATTCCTGCTTTTTATTATTTTGATCTTTCCCCTAAAACCCCTGAAAAGGACACTTAAATTTTGAGTTTAACAAAATACAAACGCGTTCTTTACAGAATTTATACTCAACAATTCCATGGGAACACTAACTGTTAGGGCTGTATACTCATCAAGACTGCAACAGGAAAGAGGAATATAGTACAAGGCATACACATGACCTCAGCCACAACAGTATTTTCTCACAGAACCTAAAAAAGAGGTGTTTCATGCTTATGTAAATTGTGCTTGACTCATTTCCAACCAGAAAAACAAAGTCAGACTGAAAGTGGTTACTACACATACACAAACTAATAACCTGTATCAAATCTGTGGCAGTGTCTCTGTGTATTGTACTCAAAATGTAAATTCAGATGCAAGTAAAATTTCGGTTTCTTCCTCTTATCTGTATTCCTTTCTTTGGGGGCTAGAGATACGAGTATTATAATGGGTATATTCTTGTACATAAGAGGCAGTATTATAGTAGTTACATTCTTGTATATAGAGGACGGTATTATAGTAGTTGTATTCTTGTAAATAGTGGCAGTATGATAGTAGTTGTATTCTCGTACATAAAAGGCAGTATTATAGTAGTTTTATTCTTGTACATAGGGAGCAGTATTATAGCAGTTATATTCTTGTACATAGGGAGCTGTTTTATAGTAGTTATATTCTTGTACATAGGGAGCAGTATTAATAAGTAGTTTAAATTCATGTAATAGGGGCAGTATTATAGTAATATTCTTGTACATAGGGGCAGTATTATAGTAGTTAAATTCTTGTAAATAGGGGACAGTATTATAATAGTTATATTCGTGTATATATGGCACAGTATTATAGTAGTTATATTCTTATATATAGAGGACGATAAATGTAAATAGGGGCAGTATTATGCTAGTTGTATTTTGTCCTAGAGACGTATTATAGTATTTTTGTAAAAAGGCATTAAAAGCATTATATTTTGTATATAGGGCGGAAATAATTAGTTATATTCTTGTACATAGGGAGCAGTATTATAGTAGTTATATTCTTGTACAAGCTTCATAGTCTTGCACATGGGGTTAGGATTAGAATAGCTACCGTATATATTCGAATATAAACCGAGGGCCCTAATTTTCCCAAAAAAAAAACTGGGGGGACTTTTTTGACCCCGATAAGCAGGTGGAAAAGCAGCGGTACGGGTTTTAATTTAAAAAATAAAAAGGATACAATAAAATTCCATAGGCAGTTTAAAGCCCCCCATAGGGTTAGGGTTTAATGTCCCCCCATAGGAGTTATAGGCATTTTAAATGTCCCCCATGGGGTATATGCCCCCATAGTCGGTAGAGGAGGATATGTTCCCATCAAAAGGGCGGGTTTAAAGGCGGGGTTTATAAAAAAAAAGTATCGCCTTTCCCAAGTTTTGGGTGCCCCGCCCTTTGGGAAAAGGTGGGTGGTGTTATCAAGCCACGCAGCTGTGCCAGGAACTCCGGAGGGGGCCGCAAGCGGAGCAGGGAGCACTCGCTCTCTGCTCCACAATAGTATTTTCAGCTGCATGTGCACCCAGAGGAGACGCATACAGCTGAAGAATTCCCTGCCAGCACCCGGGCCATGGCAGCACCCGGACGCTGACGGGTAACTCGAGATTCAGCTATTTTGGCCCCGGGGGAGGAGTCGGTACTTTAAAGGATCTTTGGGGCACCGGGCCAGGCAGCCCCCGGAAGGGCGGTGATTGGTATAAACAGAGGAAGGCTTTTTCAACAAATTTTTTGTGCTGAAAAACCCAGTTTATACTCAAGTATTTTAGGTATATTCCTGTATGTAGGGGGCAGTATTATCGTTATGTTCTTGTACATAGGGGCAGTATTATCGTAGGTATATTTTTGTACATTTATTATTGTAGTTATATTTGTACAAGGGGGAGTATTATAGTGTTATTTTCTGGAACATGGGGGGCAGTATTGTAGTTTTTTCCCCTATTAGGGGGCATTTAATTTAAAAATTATATTCTTGAAATAGGAGGCTTTTAAATTTTTTTGGTTATATTTTTTACCATGTGGGCGTATTATGTAGTTTTTTCTTTTGTACATAAGGGGCGTATTTAGTTTATTTTTGGTATAGGGGTTGGTATTATTGTATTTATATTCCTGTATTTTGGGGGGCAGTATTATGTAGTTTGTTTGTGCAAAAAAGGGCAGTTTATTGTAGTTTTTCTGTACATAGTTGGCATTTTATTATTTAGTAATTTTTTGTTGTGGGGAGTAATATTATAGTTTTATTTTATTTTTTTTACTGGAGGCAATTTTTAAAAATGGATATTTTATCTGTGCAAAGTGAAAATATTATTTTAGCTTGAGTTTTAAAAAGGGGTTTTTCCAAAAAGGCTTTTGGCCCGGTTTGTTCCCCCTGGTTTCGTTTTTGTGATTTGTTTGAATTGGTATCATGTGCCCCAGCAGGCTAGACCTACCTACCTTTTCCAGGTGTGCCATTAGTCAAAAAAAGGTTGTTTATTTAAAGGCTGTGAGTAGCTACTATGTGTTAAAAGGGTTCACTTTGCCCTTTAGATGGTTCCAGGTTAAATCCCCGCAGGAACCCCAAAGCCCCATGTTGATTTTTTTAAATTTCATTTTATATATTTGCATTATTTGACTGGTTACTAAAGGGGTACAAAAGGGTGGGGTAAAATAACGCCCCGTTGTTGAACATGGCTCAGGTGGTGTGTGATTACCAGGCAGGGAATTCCGCATATGTGTGAGTCTTTAATCACTTTATGTACTTATACCAATCGAGTTGCAGCAAAAGTGAAACTTGCTTAAATGGGAATGAGTCCGTCTCTTCGCGGGAAGAACACTTTTGAGTAGAAGGCACTCCTCATTTCGGCATATTGGGAATAGTTTATAAAGACAACTGTACCTGCTGCAATTGAAGCCTAATTAGCTCAGCAGCCTTTTACGTCAAAGGTTTGTAGGCCTCAGTATTAGATTATGATATTAGACATGTTATCTGATCTACTGGTAGCATGTTACAGAGCAGGAATAGCTGAGCAGATTGATAGATAGTCCCATGATTAAAGGTTAAGCAGTGATTATCAGTGATTGGCAGCCATCTCTGTATGTACACTTATACAATGAAGGCTGTCAACCACTGAGAACACCGCCTACTGGACTCCATAACCCAGAATAAGCAGAAAAATTCAACTAAAATGCAACTTCTACTGAATATTTCCCAACAAAACTATGTATCAATCTGCTCAGCACCTCCTGCTCTGTAACATGCTACCAGCAGATCACATAGCATGTTCAATGTGACAGATTCCCTTTAAATAAACCACCAGCTCTGCTTTAATTTAGAAGATTTTACAGAAACACATAACTCGCATAGATCTGATGGCCATTTATTGAGCTCTGTGTAACCACGGAAACTTGTTCTCCACTTAACCTTCTGTAAAAAGAAACAAAATATCCGTCTGCACATATTGACAGATGTTGGAAAGGAAATTGTTTTAACTTTTACTTCATTCCTCTTGGGCTGCTCTCCACTGCACACATTTTTGGGCAGTTTTAGGGCGTTTTTCATTTTCTGAAACCACTGAAAAAATAACTGAAAACAGGTCCCATAGACTTTAATAGTAACAACGTTCTGTTGTCTCCACAGAACGCTTTTTTTCTGCTACAGGTCTTTTTTTGGAACATGTTGCAAAAAACGCCAGAACAGGGCAGAAAATGTACTATTGACGTCTATGTAAAGTGCCAGATGTTTTTTGCCGCATTTTTTATTTGCTGCGTTTTTTTTAATTTTTTTCGCAAAAATCCACAGCAATGTAATGCTGTGGATTTTTGCAAAACAAGCACCAAAGAACGCACAACGTGTCAAAAAAAAAAATCTGTCTTTTAGCTGTTTTTACATGCACTGGACAAAAAATTCAGTTTTATGAATGGTTTTAGGATTTTGCTTTATATCATAGGTATATATCATAGGTATAGTTTTCTTGAATTGTCGCGTTGTAAACATATGAAGCAGATATAAATCTAATAGTGTGTGCTGTCAGAAGCAATACGGCTCCAGTAGTAAACATATGAATTCAGCTCTGCCACATTTATTTATTTATATAGTGCTGTCATATTCCACGGCGCTGTACAGGGAATGTCATTATCACATCGCTCCCTGTGCTCACTGTGGTTCACAATCTAAATTCCATATTAACTTATCAGTATGTTTTTTGGTGTGGGGGAAAGTGGAGTCGGCAAAGGACACTCAAACAGGCAAGGGGAAAACATAAAAACTCCTTGCAGACTGTTGTACTGTAGATTTGAACCCAGCACCCCAGCGCTGAAAGGTAAGCGTGCTAACCACCGAGTCACCAGACTGAGACAACAAACTGACTACTTCTCAAATTGTCATTGTAACAGGCTCCTCTGGATCTTTGTCATGATAGTATTGGTACTGTAATGTTTTAACAATTTGCACCATAAAATATCACCTTTGGATAATATTTGATGTTCATTTTCTTTAACAAGTAACTCCAGTTGAGCTTTATTGTCTGTGTAATTAAAAGTAGGCGAAAATCCACCTTTTGTCTCTGGTGGTGCTGCTTTAACCCCTTCCTGACGGACGGTCATAATAATATGGCTCTAAATTTTTTTGCTCTTTGCCTTCTGAAAGCCATAACTTTTTTATTTTTCCACCTACATAGACATATGAGGGCTTTTATTTTGCGGGACAAGTTGTACTTTCTAGTGGTGTTATTCATATTACTATAGAATATACTAGGGAACAGCAAAAAAATTCTAAGTGGGACAGAATGTGAAAAAAACGTACTTGCGCCATGTTTGCGGGAGGTTTGTTTTTACGGAGTTTATATTTCGGTAAAAATAAGGTGTTGTCTGTATTCTATAGGTTGATACGCATCCGGCAATACCAAACATGTAGGGTTTCCGTTATGTTTTGGTACCGTAAAAAAATTCCAAACATTTTCTATTCTTGAAATTTGCGCTGCGGCGCCATTTTGTGCGACCAATAACTTTTTTGTACTAACACCTACGGACGTCAGTGAGGCGGCATTTTTTGCGGGCAGATGTGTACTTTTTAATGCTAGCACTTTGAAATGGATGCGACTTTTTTGATTACTTTTATTCCAATTTTTATGTGACGTGAAATGACCAAAAAAAACGCAATTTTGGCGTTTGGAATTTTTTTTCTTCTACGGTGTTCAGCGTACGGGATAAATTATATTATATTTTTATAGATCGGACTTTTTCGGACGCGGCGATACCAAATATGTGTAACTTTTTTATTATTTTATTGTTTTTATTTGTAAAATGGGGAAAGGGGGGTGATTTGAACTTTTAATACTTTTTTTTTGTACTTTAAAACTTTATTTATTTTTTTTACTTTAACATTTAGTCCCCCTATGGTGCTTGACCACTAGGGGGCGCGATCGTTAATACAGCCTAATGCATTGCATAGGCAATGCATTAGGGTGTACAAAGATGGCGGTTTCCCCACTTCCTGTCTGCGGACGGAAGTGGGGCAAACAGGAACATGGCAGCGATCAGAGCCTTCACAAGGCTCTGCGCTGCCATGTTAGCCCGTCGGGACTCAGCGAACTCACCGCTGATGTCCCGATCGGGCGGCACCATTTTTCAGTCATTCAGACGGCCGCGGCGCCTGATGGGTTAAACAGCGCAGGTGGGCGACGCTGCCCGCCTGCGCTGAAACCGCCGGGTGTTAGCTGCAATTAGCTGCTAACACCCGCCGGCTGTGAAGCGGGATCGTGAGGCAATCCCGTTTCAAAGCCGCTTTCCAGGTGTTTTGACTTACTCATACATCAAACGTCGGTAAGGGGTTAATCTAGTGGATTTTGCCTTAGGCTCGATCCACACAACAAAGTGAAAATGCCGTCGAAAATCTGACGGCATTTCACATTGCTGGACCGAGCGCAAAAAAAAAATTTGCCGGTTGGATTTTGGATTCCTGGCGGAATATACAACTTGTTTTATATTCTGCTGGACGAACGGTGGTTTAGGTTTCCCTGTGTAGACTACAGCACAAATTTTCTATTGAGGACTAAACAGCACAGATTACAGTCGGATTTTTGGCGGATTCTAAATACTGAAATCCAACCCAAAACCTGTGCTGTGTAGACATCGCCTTAGGCCTCGTTCACAAGGCTTATTTCTGGCACGGATTTCAGCCGTATTGCGTGTCGTATTTGCGCTGCAGTACGGCTGAAATCCGTCCCAGGCATTACGGTAATCCACAGTTCTCATAGAGAACTATGGATTCCATCTCCCCTCCCCGCTTGGCGTATTCGCCGAGCGGGGAGAAAGTGACATGCACATTATCCCGGCAGGATACGCGCCGTGGATAATGGATGTCTATGGGGCCAGCGAGCTCCCGCCCCGTACACACGCCGTAATTGCGGGCGAAATGTGAACATCGCCTTATAGTCCCTCTCTCTTGCTTTACACTGCAGCTTTGCTTGTTCAGATTGTCTGCTGGTCTAAACAAATATTATAGCAGGTCATGGGGAACTTTTATTATATCCATTACAGTAAGGCCAAAATTATTTGAAACTGAATGCAACTTAACCTCAGTTGAGGAAAAAAAAATAATTGTAGGGTAACTGTTACGTGTAGAGCGAGTTAAGGAGCCTGGCTATATTATATAAGTTATGAAGAATATTATTAGGCAATCATGAGCAAACCCACTTGGTGCTTTACATTCTTGTTGTATTTAGTAACCATTTAAGGAAAACGGTTTCCATTAAGATAAATTACAGTTTGTTGCCCTCTCCCGGGTTAAGGATTTCTGCACTGTATTGTAATTGCTGTTCTTAATAACCTCTCTTTGTTTTCATTCCCTTATATGTCACTCGATGATTTACAGCGTGTGACTTACACTCTCGTCTGCAATGTTCTTAAGCGGCGGGATGTAGTCAATTATTAATTCTTCCTGTAAAAACTGTGTTACTGTTTAATTGAGCACTCAGCCCTAATAGCAGCCAGCATAACCATAGTGTTTGCATGAAATATGACTCAGGTCTATCAAGAAAATGAAAGCTAACACATTCTAATGCATTCTGCATTTTAATGACTTGTTTTCTTTTAAAATCCATTAGTAATATGCGTTAAGGTTCCCTTAAAGGGGTTGTCTCTTGAAATGGATACAGAAATCCCCAGCAAATGGCTGAGAGCTCGTGAAGATGTTGTATTACCCGCAGGGCATTCTGATAAATATAGTACTCAGACTGTCTAGGTCTATTACTCAGCGAGACACTTATTAGCAGCTCTCCTCTCATAGAGGGCATCCCCAGGCAGATGACACATATCTAATTGTTTACGTGACACATTGTCCTCTCCATAAAGAGACCATTCTACAGACCTGTATTTATAGATGTAATGGAAGATTATATTTATATATGCATTTTACATAATGTAGTTTAAGGCCGTGTTCACACGGCTTATTCCCGATGGATTTGTGCGCCGTATTGAGCGCACAAATCCGCCGTGAATAAGGGGCGGGACGGGGGCGGGGCCGGAGCGCGGCGGGGGCGTAAATAATGTGCATGTCACTTTCTCCCCCCGCGGTGGATTCGCCGAGCGGGGAGGAGCGACGGATTCCACTGTTCTCTATGAGAGCAGTGGATTACCGTAATTGCTGCCGCGGATTGGCGCCGTACTGAAGCGCAAATCCGGTGCGCAGTACGGCACCAATGCGCAGCAAAATAAGCCGTGTGAACGAGGCCTTATTCTTCTTGGGAGCCTCTTAAAAAAAGTCACCCAGTAACATTATTTGGTCTGGATTGATTAGTGAAGAATGTGTTTCGTACGTGTGCTTACCCGTCTCGAAAGGGTCATTGGCATGAAGAAATCTCAGAGGACTGGCCGCCTGCATCTCTCAGACCATCTAAATTAGTTGGAGGAGTCATAACATCTCTATGTTGTAAACAACAAATTTCTTGTACTTCAGTTCTGTCCAGCAGTCAGAAAAAAATAGTAGGGTTGAGGATTCCTTGAGGCCACTTTGTTGTACTTAGTCCAACCATGTGAACTAGTGTTGATCAACACTCTCATACAGCATTCGGTGTTAGGGTATGTTCACATGATGTACTGCGGCATGTATAGTACATCGTGTGTTTCGGGAGCTCACGCTGATCAGTGTGTGCTCCCGAGGCGCGCGGGGGAGGGGGGGAGTGGCAGCCTGCCAGCCCCATACACATGCATTACTTGCAACGCTTAATCGCCACAAGTAATTGACATGTCACTTATCTCCCCGCACGTACAATATGATCGTATTGTATGAGCAGGGAGAGTAGGCGTAATCCATAGTTCTCTATAGTTCCCGCGTATTAAGCGCAGTACGCTGCGAAATGTGCTCTAAAATAAGCCGTGTGAACATACCCTAACTACCGTCACAACAACTTATTCTGTAGCTGGAATTGACTTCGAAGAGTCATTACTAGCTTCAGACTGTTCGGGCTTAGGGTGACTATACAGTACTGATTGGCATATCAGCGCTCCTATTTCTAGTGGAGCCTGTTAGAGGGAGATTGCTAACAGAATGTTTTAAACAATAATGCAGAAGGCTAGAGAGCACTAATGGGTTCAAGTTTGTCAGTAACGTAGATAAACAAGCTCCTTTGCTGTCGATAGCACACAGCAGGGAGTGAAGTCACATTGGTTAGAAAAAGGTTTGCTGGAGCAATGAGAGCAGAGAAAGATGGTTGTTAACCCCTTAAGGACCCGGCGTTTTTTTTTGTTGACAAGTTCGTTTTTCCCTTCTCGCCTTTCCAGAGCCATAACTTTTTTATTTTTCCACCTACATAGACATATGAGGGCTTTTATTTTGCGGGACAAGATGTACTTTCTAATGGTGTTATTCACTATACTATAGAATATACAGGGAAACCGCAAAAAAATTCCAAGTGGGACAAATTGTGAAAAAAAACGTATTTCCGCCATGTTTGCGGGGGTTTTGCTTTTAAGGCGTTCAATCTTCGGTCAAAACAATGTGTTATCTGTATTCTACAGGTTGATATGCATCCGGCAATAACAAACATGTAAGGTTCCCGTTATGTTTTGGTACCGTAAAAAAAAAATCCAAACTTTCTATATTTTTTAAATTTGCGCCACGGCGCCAGTTGTGCGAACAATAACTTTTTTGTACTAACACCTACGGACATCAGTGAGGGTGCATTTTTTGCGGGCCGAATTGTACTTTTTATTGCTAGCAGTTTGGAATGGATGCGACTTTTATTCCATTTTTTAAGTGACATAAAATTATCAAAAAATGCAATTTTGGCGTTTGGAATTTTTTTTCTTCTACGGTGTTCAGCGTACGGGATAAATTGTTATATTTTTATAGATCGGACTTTTTTGGATGCGGCGATACCAAATATGTGTAACTTTTTTATTATTTTATTGTTTTTATTTGTAAAATGGGGAAAGGTGGGTGATTTTAACTTTTAATACTTTTTTTTTGTACTGTAAAACTTTTATTTTATTTTTTTTTTTACTTTTTATCAATACCAAGCGCTGCTTAATTCTTATTATACCGGTCAACCAGGATCGCCTCGGTTCAGGGAGTCTTTCCAGCAACCCTTATATCAGTTCATGAACAATAATTATCATCAAGGCGTGCAGGATATTTTCCATGAGCAAACTTTACTTTATATAAATCGGTGAAAAAACACAAGACAACAAGAAATTTTAAAAACCTGGTGCCGTATCAGTTGCACAGTGGCATACGTCCAATATTTCTTTTCTTGAAGTCCCCACTCATTCTGTGTGGACTTCTGACAGAGCGGATAGTCGCTGTAGTACGTGCTGCGACGTTTCGGAAGGACAATCTTCCTTTTTCAAGCATGCGTACTCCATTCCATGCCACGTTTAAATACCCTCCCATTACCACATGGGATACATAGCACACACACAAAATTCCTAAGATCTCAATGCTAGCACTATATATAACATTTCAGGCTAAAACTTTCATTGAGACCCTTAGGTGCTAAGGACTCTAACTGTAGATCCAAAATGCTTCACGTTTCAGAAGCATTTGGACAATTTCACACTCATTCCTGACATTGATCTCCTCCAGTAACGCACCATTTGAGATCACTCACCTGTGCCTGATTCATAGAAGTGGCGTGCCACTGAGGTTTCGCCATATCTGCTACTCTCCTGGATTTTATCTTTTTGTTGCATCTTCTTCTCAAAAGTGCGTATTGCTGACTTATGTTCCGTAATTCTTTGTTTAATCTGCCTGCTTGTCTGTCTTACATATACCCTACCACATGGGCATTTTAGGGCATATATAACATTCTTGCTATTGCAACTATGATACCCTTTGATGTCTATTTCTGTCCCTTTCATAGGGTGGGCAAATTTTGATCCCTTAATTATGGCGCTACAATTAGAGCACGCCATACAGGGAAATGTACCCTGTTTTGTTGCTCTTATCTTCTGTTGCCTAGTCATCCTTTGCCTTACAATATCAGATCTTACAAGATCATCTCCTATTGATTTTCCCCTCTTGAAAATGTACCTTGGACGCTTTTTAAACAAGTAACCATATTTAGTATCCTTTTGTAATATATGGCAGTAGCGGTTGATAGTCCGCTTAATAAGTTGGGCTTTCTCTCCATAAGTAGTAATCATAGTACATCTATCTTTGTCGTCATTCCTCTGTCTAGAATTTCTCAAAAGTTCCTCTCTATCTATTTTTCCAACCTCATCACCAATTTTTCTTATCTTATTGGAATCATAGCCTTTTTCCTCAAATTTTTTTTTTATAATTTTCTCTTTCTGTATGTTGTATTTGGTATCATCCGAGCATATCCTCCTTGCTCGGATGAACTGCTCTCGTGGTTTTCCAGCCAATATTTGTGGGGAGTGACAGCTGGCTCTGTTTAGAGTATTATTTTGATCTACTGGTTTAGTATAGAATGTTGTTTCAAATCTGTCACTATTTTCCATTTTACTAACCTCTACATCCAAAAACTCAATTTACTCTTGTTCTTCGTTAATGTGAACTTAATCAATGGGTGACATTCATTAATATATGCTACGAATTCTGACAGTTCTTCCTCTGTTCCTTCCATAATAGAAATATGTCGTCCACATATCTTTTCCAACACATAATATTTGTTGAAAATGTGGAAGAGTGGACAAACTTATTTTCAAACGACCACATATAGATGTTGGCTACGCTAGGTCCGGCTGGTGACCCCATAGATGTCCCTTGCTGTTGAAGGAAAAATTCTTCACCGAATCTAAAATAATTCTTTTTAAGAACCGTTTCAAATATTATCATAAGAAACGCTAAGTGTGCATTTGTAATAGTGGGGTCTAATGTCAATGCGTCTCTAACTGCCTCATAGGCCTCTTCATATGGTATATTTGTGAAGAGGCTTTTAACATCCAATGTGCATAACCAACTAGTTTTCCCTAGCATCCATGGCTTGCATATACACAAGAATTCTTTACTGTCAAATAGACAGCCCGTTTTTTTCTTTCACAAATTTTTGGAGATGCCCATCCATATACGTAGCCAAAGGTTCCAAAATGGAACCTATGCCCGACACTATGGGCCTGCAAGGTGGAGATTTTTAGGACTTGTGGATTTTGGGAACAAAATATACAATGGGAACTCTTGGGTTCTGCACTTTCAACATATTCCCCATGGTAGGTGTAATATTTCCCGATGTAACCGCCTCATCTATAATCCCCTCAATTTCTCATTGGAATTCTATTGTAGGGTCTTTTTTAAGTTTCTTATATACTTTCTGGTCCCCTAATTGTGAGATGGCTTCACACATGTAGTCGATTCTGTCCATGACAACAGTTGCCCCGCCTTTGTCGGCTTTTTTAATAATCAAATCTTGGTCAGTTTTAAGTTGTTTAATAGCACTTCTTTCTTTACTGGACATGTTGTCACGGGCAGAACCAACAGCGGTGCTCCATTTATTTTTCACCTCCTCTACAACTAATTGCTGAAAAACATCCAATGTGGCACTCTGTATGTTTCGATCGAACTGGCTCCTTCTATCTAGCTTCTTAACCAACCTTTCATGGATACCTTTATTCATGTTACTCTGGTTACCAAAATGCATTTTTAATCTTATATTACGGCAAAGCTTATAGAAATCAACTTCAAATTTAAATAAATGATCTTCACTCCTCGGGACAAAGTTCAGTCCTCTATTAAGAACCTTCTCTTGCGGCCTCGTGAGCTTTTTAGATGATATGTTCACAACTAGCGGTTCTGGTTCCACCTTCGTTGCAGCCTCTTTGTTTTGTTTTCTGTTGTTTGCTAAACTGCTTGATGATAATTATTGTTCATTTTTTTTTTTACTTTAACATTGAGGCCACCTATGGTACTTGACCACTAGGTGGCACAATTGTCAATACAGTCTAATGCATTGCATTGTACCAAGATGGCGGTTTCCCCACTTCCTGTCTGCGGATGGAAGTGGGGCAAACCAGGACATGGAAGTGACAGGAGCCTTCCCAAGGCTCCCGACCACCGGACATGGAAGTGGGATCGCTGCAGCTATGCTGCGGCGGTGCCGATCACCCTCAAGATCGGTGCGGTGCACCGATCGGCATTCATTCAGACGCCGCGGCCATCTTTGCCGCGGTGTCTGAGGGTTTAAACCGCGTGGGCGGGCGGCGCTGCCCGTTCACGCTGTAACGGCCGGGTGTTAGCGGCGATTAGCCGCTAACACCCGGCGGCTGTTGCAAAGCCTCTTAGTGGCCCTGGGACTTACTCATACGCCCAGGGTCGTTAAGGGGTTAACCTAGAGAAGCTAATAAAATCTCATCCAGCTCTGAAACCAAACAAAATCAGAATAAAATTGTGTTTGGTAATAGTCTTTATTTAGCTTTGCCTACATGTTTAAAGCTAATCATTGTGTTGAGACAACCCCTTTAAAGGGGTTGTCTCATCTCAAAGTTTCATAGGATGCATGAATGAAATAGCTCTGCTTTGTTCTGTCACTTCCTGGTCAAGCTGTCTGTAATTAGCATATGAGCTCCGTGTATTAAGACTTCTCTGTTTATTATGTTTATCAGTCTAGATTAGCTAAATTACTTTCTCTGAGGTCCGGAGAAGCTTCTGAGCTAATGTAAACAGTAGAGTAATTACGGTCTTTTGTCTGAAAGATCAGATAAAAAACAAGCTCTCACTGTCCAGAGTTCTGTGCTGTGTGATGACGTCACTCCCTGCTATCAGATAGAACAAACAGCAGAGGAGAAAAGAGTACACAGGTCTGTCACTAGGGGAACCAGAGAGAGCACAGAAGGTGATATAATCACTGTAGCTCCTTAACAAAAAAAGATGAACAACGCAATATATTTGGAAAACGTCTTCATTTAGTGTTCCCTACATATTGAAAGCTATTCTTTGTAGCGAGACAACCCCTTAAAGGAGTCCAATCGGGATTTTCTTTGCTTTTTGATCAGAAATCCTTCTCCAGTCACACAAACCTATGTATCACAGAACTCCGCTTCTTTCCCTCTATCACATCATATCATATTCTTATATAGGATAGCATAAAATACTTGACAGGTTCTCTTTAATCAATGTATAATGAGGTATTTTGCAGCTTTATAATATGCTTTGTTTCTATTGAAGTGGTTGATAACATCAGGCAATAGAATGCCTAATGCACAATGGTGCAAAATAAACATAATGCACATTGGCTGCACAGTGTTGCATGGAAGGGAGACGAGAGTAACTTACCATTAGTGCTTTGGATAAGTATTATTTTCCATTGGGTAAAAATGTTAAATTTCAGGAATTCAGAAATCTCTCCTGTGAGAGTTACTTGGGCAGTGTGTATTTTGATTTTGAGCATGTGATTCACTGTTTTAGCTATTCAGAAAACTTCCAGATTGGCAGGATAAATGATGTGTCCCAGAAAGGGTATGAGCAATGCATGAAGGGGTGGGGTGGAAGGGCCAAGTGCTTGTTTCCCATGTTTTTAGAATTGCTGAAGCCGCTTTCATGGGGTATGCAGTACATTCCTTCTGTTGCTTTGGAAAGCTACTTCTAAAAAAAAAATTTAATTTATATTTACTTTTTCTTTTTTTTTTGGTTAACGAAGTAATGACAGGGTATTGGCCCAAAAAAACACAAAATGGGAACAGCACAAAATATCCACAATAAACCAATTATGGTCAAAAATTATGCCAAGTGTGTCCCAAGGGCGAGCGAGCCTCTTACTCACCACCAGAAAAGTCCCAAATAAATGCAATTGTTGGACGACAGCATCTTAAAAGCAGGAATCACGTTTATTCCAAAGTGAGTAACACCATTGCAACGTTTCAGCCCATCGATTGCAATGGTGTTACTCACTTTGGAATAAATGTGATTCCTGCTTTTAAAATGCTGTCGTCCAACAATTGCATTTAATAAGGTATTGGCCCGAGTGACCGTAGTCCCACTCATTGTTAGTGCTGGCACTGGATTAGATCGCTGTTTAGCAGGATAAGCCTTTATTGCTCATTTTAAGTAGATTACATGGTATAAGCCAAACTGCTTCTTAAACAGGAGACCGTTTACAGAACACTTCCTGCATAATAACACACGCATGGCCAGCTTCCCCTCTCTTTTGATCTCATTCACAACCACCTCCCTGCAAATTTGGATTGCACTACAAGAATCACCTGTGCCTCTTGTTCTCCTGAGAAATTGGATTTCCAGAGGTCGGACTGCCATCTATTAAGCTTTTATAAATTATATTGCTCAAAATGCCCCTTTCAGACTTCTGTCATAGAAAAAAAAGATTTTTGCCTATGTTAGTGGTTACCTTACATTATAAAGTTGCACTAATTTTCAGGCTGTAAGTTTCAATTCTTTACAGACCCTTTTATCTGCAGTTTCCAACTTGCTTCTAGTTTTAGGTTTCTCTCAAGGAAGCGTGTCCTCCCAGCAGTACTTGCTGGATGTGTGTGTCTGGGATAATGCTGCCTTCACTCATACAGTGAGTGATTCACCTTCTTCCCCTAACCTAATGTAAGGCTAGAGCCACACAGCATCGGATTAAAACAGTCGGATAGTTGAACGTTTTATTTTTCGATGCACAACTGCGGTTTTTGTCACTGTATTTGCAAAAAAACGCGGTTGGTTCTCGTTTTCTTGCTGTCGGCCCATGTAATTGATAGTATGGGAAGCCGATGACAAAACTCAAAATGCTGCCGTATTTAGCAACACGTTCCTAAATACACTGGTGCCAGAAAACGACCTGTAGACTGCAGGTCGTTTTTTTCTATTACGGTTTATGGGCTGATTGAGTGATCGTTTTAGAATCTAAGGCCCGGTTCACACGGCTTATTCAAGCCGTAATTGCGGGACGGATCCCGCCCGCAATACAGCTTGAATAAGGGGCGCAGTAGACAATGCATTATTCACGGTGCGTACGCGCCGTACATAAGGTGTATGTCACTTTCTCCCCCCGCGGCGGATTCTCCGAGCGGGGAGGAGCGACAGAATACATAGTTCTCTATGAGAACTGTGGATTCCCGTAGTTACTGGGACGGATTGGGGCCGTACTGAAGCGCAAATACGGCGCGCAGTACGGCTCCAATCAGTCCCAGAATAAGCCGTATGAACGAGGCCTTAAAACCCACGAAAATATGATAGTTTTTGTGTGCTTTTTAGTCACAGATTAGACTGCTGTGTATGTGTGCTCCCCTTCCTATTTACACTAAAATGTATTTGATCTTCCTCCCTGCAGACTTTAAGGCTATATCTACACAGCACAGAAATACTGCTGGATTTTCAGCATTTTTGAAACCGCTGAGAATCAGACGATACACTGTGCTCCATAGACAGCAATGAAAAACCTGTGCTGTAGTCTATACGTATGGAATTTTAACCACCGTGTTAAAAATCCAGCGGCATATGTAACATGTTCCATATTCCGCCAGAGTTTTGCGGTTTGCTGTCAGTTTCCCATGCATTCATTTATATGGGCCGATGGCAAAACATAAAACCGACCGCGGTCTTTGTGCAAATCAGTGACAAAAACCGCGGTCTTGCATATATGCTGTATGGCCCTAGCCGAGGTGAGAGAAGAGAGAGCCAACAAAGCCAGAAGCAGCATCCTGTTAGATGTTTGTCAGAAGGAGGAGGACAACCAGCTATCTGATTTAGATGAAAAGAATCCACAACAAAATTTTAGGGAATTTTAAATGATGTCTGCTTAGGAAGTTTTCTTAGTTTTACATTTAGGCTATGTTCATACGGCGTAATTGCGGATCGTACTTTGTGGCGTATTGCAGTGCAATTACGCCCCAAAGTACAGCCCGCAATCGCGGTAAAGTCATAGCAGTCATTGAGTGCTATGATAACCCTGCCTATTTGCCGACGCGTTCTGCGCGTCGGGAGATAGAAGTGATGCGTCACTTGTTCCCGATGCTTATGTGCCGGGGAAAATGAAAGCGAGTGAGGTCCAGCACAGATCGCTTTAGAAGTACGTGCTGGCCAGCACGTACGTCGATAACACCCGGAGTACAGTGGCGCTCACTGTACATGCTGCTATATTGTACGTGCTGCTATACGCCAGCCAAATGCCTGTGTGAATTCAGCCTTAGGAAACAACCAATTGAACATTTCAGTTTGAAAGTGTCCTTTAACTTAAACTTTAGAAATGAAATAAAGGATAATGTCTTCTTTGATATTTCCAAAATGGTAATACTGTCTGCTCTTGAGTGTCAATTCAATACATCCGTAGCCAGTGCGGCGCTTCTCCGAAAGATGAAGGCAATTTCTTAGCGTTCATTATCTTCTCACTAAGGAGCATGCTAATGATCTATCATGTTAGAATTATTACTTTTGTCCCACCATGGTGTGCTGATTAAATCCCTCAAAGCTCGTTAACCACATAAAAAATCGCAAAGTCACAAGTGGGAAAAGGCAAACAATATTCTGTGGTCAGGAATGCGGCTCGTCTTCAGGAATAAATCCAGATTAATCATTAATGATCACATCTGTGACCTGGTATAAAAAGATCAAACAAGCTTTTTCTGTCCGATTTAAATCTGGTATTCTTTATTGCTCAAACTGCAACAGAAAAGAGAAAAAAACAACATAATTTATGTCCCCCTGGTAAGGTAGTTATGGGCTAGATTTCCCTCCATGGATGAAAAAGCCGGTAAGAATCTTCCTGTATGTGGGTTACAGTCTGGGGAACGGCAGATCTCCCTAGACCAGCAAAGGAAACAATCTTGGGATCTTTATTTTAGCAGATGTTATGCCTGACAATATCTTGCTTCATCATTAATTTGCCTTCCTTTGGGGTCCTACACCTTACACTGTATTAACTCCCTCTTGTAACCAGAGAGTATATTAGAAAGCTGCAAAACGTACCATCCATACCATCAGTAACCTTCATTTACATAATCCACAAACCCCCTTTAAATCAGACCGCAATAACCAGTAATGCTAAGGATTTACAGTACTGACAAAGGCATGTATTGTACTGAGACTCCGAGCACAATAAATACTTTTTAATTAGGATTTCAATCAATGACGTCTTTACAAAATCCGTCGTTAGTCTATATTTAAACATCCTTATCTGGCAATCGACCAAGGAAAAATGTCAGCTTGGGAAGTCCTCGCTTAGAAGCAGCACGGGGCTGTAGTTTGTGTTTTTTGATAATGCAAAACACTTCAACACATCTGCAAATCCTTTCATCCTGGTTTTCTGAAGAGCAGACTGCTGGCAAAATGATTTTATGAATCTGCTTATTAAATCTCACTGAGAGCAAAAAAAAAAAGTTATTTTCTTCTAAATGAGAAAGCTCAAAAGTATTACCAGGGTGCTTGTGCCAACGGGGTTATTGCTGTGTGCAGGGAGATTGGAAGTGATCAAATGCGTGGAGACTTTAAATCCTTATACTCGTAGCAGTGGTAACAATAAGTGGTTAAGAAAATATATGTTAAAAAGCATGCTGGGTAATGGAAACTATGCATAATGATGAAGAATAGCAGGTGTTTAGTGTTTGCTTATTGTACATTGGGGACAGTATTATAGTATATTGTGGTTCATACTTTAATAATGATTTTTATAAATTTATACGTTATATTCTTGTAGAGGGGCCAAAAATATTTCGCTAGGGCAAGTTTAAAATCTTGTAGGGTATAATTATCTCTACATAACAGACATTATAGTTAACGTACTACAGGGAGCAAGGTGTGAGGATTCTGCAAGATGCTTACAATAATTATAGTGCCTAGGGAGGTAAATTAAAGAAGAATACTTTGTTTACAATGGAAGCATTTTTTTATAAATATGTTGGAAGGTTTACTTAAAATTTTGGTGAACCCTGCCCATGACTGTAATACTAAATACAAAATAATTGCCTTGAGTGGGGGAAACTTAGGGTAGGGAAGGGGAAAAAGGAATGTGATGTGAATAAGGTGTGGGTAGACATATAGTGGTTTTGTACCTGCTGGGGAGATGTGTTTTTCAGGGGAAACTCTTAAAACTACTCAGGCTGGGATGTAATCTAATGGTTACGTGTTGCATGTTCCTAAAATGGTCAGCACGTTGCAATATTTAAGGAAAACGGGCATGGCATTCGGATATTTGGTATGTCTGTGTTTATTTTACCGTTTGTGAGCTGATGCTGAGAAAGAGCCAGGGTGCTAACAAGATATTTAGGAGGCAGAATATATGGTGGGTATCCACACTGTGGATTAGCTTTAATAAATGTAGTTAATGTATTACATAAGTATTCTGCGCCTTTTGGGTGGCAACCAGTCGAGAGCGGTGACCCACAGGGTTTTGTTTGACCTTCATTATAGCCCCCTGAAAGAAGACAAGCTGGCTGCTGCTTCAGGGGATTGGAAGTGGGGAGAGTTTTACAGAGGGGGAATGGACCGTGATGAGGGAAATTTTCAGTTTTTTGGTCAAGAGTTTTGGCTGTGGAAAAAAAAAAATGATTAGTTTTGATTGTTTCCAAAAGTGGAAAGACGGATTTCTGGAGATTTTTTCTTCATCAAATGACAGGAAAAACCCCAAAAAAGGGAAAAAATTTAATTTTTTGGGAGAAAAGGGTCAATATAGAGTCTAACAAATAACCAATTTAAGACCATCGGGCCCCTTTTTTTTAGGCATTATTTTGGTGATTCCCCCACCTGAGATTAGAAATATATAAATGGTGGTTTTAAGTTAGTATGGCCGGGGGAAAAGTAGAAGGTTCTTCAGTTCTTTAGGGGATTAATTTAAAAATTTGTAAAACTAAGAGAAGGAATAATGTTCGCAAGCGGAGCAGGCAGTCATTGGTGTTATTGTAGCCCTCAAAGTAGATGTCATTGGGGGGGAAAGGGTAAACATAGTGTCAGACAGGTAGAGATGGTTTTTTTTGGAAGCTAAAATTTTTTACTGATGTATTTGATCCAAATGCCTCTAGCCTGTTAGATTAGAAAGGATTTGGACGAACTACATGAAGTGGACTTAACGGCAAATATGCGGGGAGGAAAGGAAAGTATGAACTGGCAAAATCAGGCACATACAGAAGCTTGTCAGACAGGTAGGAACGAGATACCATTTCGAAGAGCAGTGTTCCTGGAAGGCCAATGGTTTCGAATGCTGAAGAAAGATGGTGATCAAGTGGCTCAAATGCTGCAGAGAGATCCAGAGAACCAACAACGTGTAATTGCCTGAGATTTTAGCAGTGTGGAGTCGTTAGAGACTTTACTAGGGCAGTTTCTGTGGGTGTGGGGTGCGGGAAAATGATTGTAGAGGATCCAGAAGAGGTTAGAGAGAGAAAAGGGATAGGGAGGTAGGGGCCAAGCGTTAGAAGTTTTGGTAAAAGGGAGGTTGAGGGTGGCGGTACTTTTCTTATGATATGTTTTTGTTTATAGAGGATTTCGATAGCAGTTTTTCTTGTAGTAGGGGCGTATTATGTAGTTTTATTTGCTTTTAGGGCTGTAATGGGTTTAATTTGTATCTAGTATAGTAGTTAATTTTTTTAAAAGGGGGCAGTATTATAGTGTTTTAAAATTTTGTAAAAGGGGGGGTCGTGTTATATTCGTGTTCAGAGATGACAGTACTACAATAATTATATCGCTATATATGGGAGGTAAGATTAAAGAAGTTATATACTTGTTCATAAATGGAAGCATTTAAATCTTTATAATAATTTGAAGTTGTTTTTTTTATCTTAATCTTTTTCTCAATCCTGTTGTAAATTCCCTTTTTTTTTTTTTTTTTTAATCGCTTCATGTCTCTTATAGGAAACAAACACAAGAATGAATTTCAGCAGCTCATTGAACAGGTGAAGGGGCGATGGAAAACTTCCAAGGGTAAGAAGGTGAAAGAGGAAGGCATAGAATGTGACAACAATATAGGTGAGCACAGGAAGAGGGTCACTATACTGTAGACCTGTTTGCCTTCCCAGTTGGGGAGGGGGGTTATATTTTTGAGTACAGGGTGCAATATGCCTCATGCCATATTTTATATACCCCCTGTGATAAAATAATAATTGGGAAAACTTCCCGATTGCATTATTATTATATTTATTATCTAGTAAGATTATTTTATGGAACAAAACAGAATAATGATGAAGTATTTATTTCCTTCTTGGACTCATGAAAGTTGCTTTATTTGAAGTTATGTGAAATAATTCAAGAAAAACTAGTTTTACAAATATAATCGGAAGAGCCCCCGAAAAAATATATAGAAAAGGTCAACAGAGAAAAATCAAAAACACAAAAATGTGTGATTTGCAAAAATCTAATAAATGTTACGTTAAAGTATTTAAAAATAAAAAAATTCCTGCAAGTCCCTTTTGTTAGCTAACCGAAAAAACCCACACTGCAGTAGAAATGGGGGGTACAGTATAAAAGGGGCCTTTGTTTGATTCTTACTAGCCCCTGTATAAGAATGATGAGGGAGTTTGCTTGATTATTTATTTGTTATATTGTGTTTTGGGGTATTCGTGAAAGGTCTGTGTATTTTGTTACTTCCCTACTGTAGGTTTTAGTTTTTTTTCTTCTTTTTGGTTATATTGTGGATGTACTTGGATTTATATATACCCCTTATATGTTATCTTTTTGGATACATATAGTTTTTGGTCTGTCCGGAAAAAAATATGTATTAGTCCAAAATTTGTATTGTTTTCATTTTTTGGAAGATGTGGATTCCCAAAAGGTATCCCCAAAACGAGCTGTTCCTTTTGTTTTTACCTATACTCCTATCAGACAGGGAAAAACCCTAAATTACATTAAAAAAAGGGACTAATTCCAACTATGAATTACTTTGTAGGCAGAAATTACGGTTTCCAATATAGATGTATGTAAAACCCAAAAAATAATTTAATGCACTCTTCTTGTTTTTTTCTTTTTTTTTTAGCATAATTTAGGTTTTTCACCCTTTTTTCTGTGTATTATTTAATTTTATTTTTGTTAATAATAAAATGTATGTTTTAATTTAAGATATGGCTCCAATTTCTTGGATGTATGATAAGTGGTAGAGATGGACCTTCCTTCCACATTCTTTAGTCTGTGTATTAATTCAAAAATTTTGTAAACTAAAAAAGGAAAAAAGTGTTGCAATGCGGTAGCTAAGGCTAGTAATTGGCTGCAGCATTATGTGAGCCATCAAACTAATGTCATTGGTGGGGGACCAGCAGGTAACATAGTGATAGCAGGACAGGTGAGAACTGGTTTATTTTTTTTTAAGTCTTAAAATCCTCTTTAAACATCGCTATCTATTTACAGATAAAATCTCAAACTTCTACAGTTTTCCCTCTAGCCAGTGAGCCATAATAGAAAGACACTTTGGGCGACATACATGAAATTTGGCATTTACACGCCAAATTTCATGTGATTAAAAAAGGCATAAAATGCCCCTGATTTACAGTGGGTCATAAATCAGGCGCATTCCAGCGCTTGCACGACAGTTCGGAATCGGGTATACCACGTTGACAGTGCTTTACCTGTTCCGACTGGAATGTGCCCAGAAATGCCGTTGCGAAGCTAAAAATATGTAGTTTCGCTACGGTTCAAGTGCGCCCCTCCTCCCGCACATCCCCCGAGATCGGGCGCATTACAAAGCGCCACAGGTGCACTGTAATGCGCCAGATAATGGCGTGCGGGAGATTTGAAAATGTATGAACGGGGCTGCGCCTGATATCGGGCTGTAAAGACGCCAGATATCTACCGCAGCTCCGTTCATAAGTGTCGCCCTTTGTCTTCTGTAGAGAACAGAAGACAGTTTCCTTATTCTCATCACAGACAATGGCAATGCCTATAAACACATAATCCTACATTTACAAAAGGTGATTGTACAATTTACCTTATCCTGATTCTTGCACAATGGCCTCTGCACAGCTCACAGAGCATGCCTACAACACTGTCAAATAGAAGTCAGCAGATCAGCACTCGTTTACAGGGTTGTGGTCCATATGGCTGTTTTAAGGGTATGTTCACACGGCGTGTTCTGTCCGTGTGAACATACGTTATTAGATGTGTGTTTGGATCCATCTATCAGACCCTAAACGGACCCAAAAACGCATCTAACAATGAGCAGTATGTTTTACATTGCTTGCAATGTAAAACACGCATCAGCGTTCAGACGAGTGATTGCTGGTGCAAGAAAGTGATTTTGAATCTGCAAAACTTTAAACAAAATAATTGATTACTCTCTTGTAACACCTTCTAAACAGTTCAGATAACTGAAAGAAGCTTGTTGGTAATAAGGGAAGTTTAATTATTGTGCAGTACTGCCGGTAAAAAAACCACACGGTGAGAAAGCACCCTAAGAGCATGGCCCCACGGCACGGGTT
This sequence comes from Phyllomedusa bahiana, assembly GCA_025379985.1. Taxonomy (NCBI): domain Eukaryota; kingdom Metazoa; phylum Chordata; class Amphibia; order Anura; family Hylidae; genus Phyllomedusa; species Phyllomedusa bahiana. The sequence continues at coordinate 26,301 of JAODAL010012681.1, forward strand.
TTCGGACGGTTTTTCAGACCGTCTGAAAAATCGGCCGCAAACGAGCACAATGGGCCGCTATGGAAAACCCGTGCAGCAGTCCCCACTGCACGAGTTTTCCGCCTGCGGACCGCCCGAATAACATTGTGCTTCCACATTCTTCCATCCGGTTTACGGACGGAATCTGTGCTTGTGAAGGTGGAGGGCTTTTCTCCCCTCATCGTGGAGAACCCCCCCCCCCACCATCCCGGCCAAAACAGAACAAATACCGGGCGGATAAACCGAGCGGTATTTGTCCCTTGCCGTGTAAACGGCCCCTACGACTATGTCTACACAGCACAGTAATACCTTCGGATTCTCGGCAGATTCCAAAATCCAACGGCACACTATGCCGCATAGACAGCAATACAAAATCTGTGCTGTAGTCTATACAGCACGGATTTTTTATTATCTGTTTTAAAACCCGGCAGATTTTAAAACATGTTGGATCCGCCCGGATTTGCCATTCAATGTACAGGGCCAACGGCATTTTAACATATGCTGTGTAGACTTGGCCTAAAGCATATTTTGCTGTTAAGAGAAGCTCATGCTTTGTGGCTACACCCATAATCATCTGCAAAAAAATAGAATAAAACAATTTGCAATCGTAAAACAAAACCAGATAAAAACCATGTCTATCAGTACCTGGTGGAAGTAAGTAAAAAAAATATATAAATATATATATGTGACGCGTTCCCTTTGAGTTGTGTTTTGGCTAAAATGGCAGGTTGAGATTAACCTTTAATGCCATTTGTTGGCCAGTGCATGGCCTCTACTTCTGCAGAATAGTTTCACAGCCAGAACTGCACATAATATTGTTGCCATGAACGTCCCACAAAAGCTTGCTGCGAGTATCCATTCTGAAAAATACAATGAAATAAAGTTATCAGCTATTAAATGGAGAGTCCTACAATGGTCTTCATTCGGCTTACAAAGCCTCCATTTCAATATGATGAAATTCAATTGTTCTCAAACTGTTTTGTGGAAACTTTTTTTTTTTTTTAATCAAATATCTTTTGTTCAGTTAGAGGAGGAAGCGCTGTCCTCAGCAAACCCCAATCCTTTGTTCAAAGCAACTTCATTGTTGGGGAGTTTGTGCTATTGTGACCATATGAGTTGGATATTTGCACACATGGAGATGAAACAGATTTTGTGAAACCTATACAGTTCTTTGCTGTCATGAAAGTTTCCTATCTGGTAGCATGCTCCATCTGGTGTAATAAGCCAGATCTGAACATTTAATTGAAACAATCATTTTTACACTCAAAGAATTTATTGATACATTATTTTAGACTGTAAAAATATAGCTGGCATTCTTATTATTCAGTCTGTCGTTTGCTGTTCATCCCCCATCTCCTCGGTTTGCTCAGTATATGCATTTTGTCTTGTTTTTTTGTCCTGTGTTCTCTCTCTTTCACATGAAAGTCATATTGGGGCAGAGGAGATAGCGATCTCTGGATAAGTATGCGATAATTCAAGTCGTCTTTATTTTTTTGCTTTGATCTGCTCTGTCAACATAGAATGTGAAAATAAACTGTAACTATTAAATTAGGCCTCCAGTTGGTCACGTAGGCGCATCCTTTATTCCCTGAAAGGGGAATGATAGAAAATCATAGAATGCTCTGGCCGCTTACAACATCTGACATTTAGTTTTATATATTTTTGTACTTTTTAGGGAAGACTGGATCATGTTATATTTTAACTAATACATCCATTGAATAGAGTTTTCCGGTCACTATAAAGTAGTGGTTATATAATTAACAATGCAGACTATCCATTCACTAGAGAGTAGCAATGACATTGCTGAGAATGTATCCTAGCCTTTATTTAGAGAGCAGCAGTAACATAACTAAGAACACAGAATAATAGACTCTGGCACTGACATCACTGAGAATGCAGCCCATGCAATCACTGGACAGCAGCAGTGACATCACAAATATTCACTAGAGAGCAGCAGTGACATCACTGAGAATGCAGCCTATCCATTCACTAGAGAGCAGCAGTGACATCACAAATAATGCAGCCTATCCATTCACTAGAGAGGAGCAATAACATAACTCTGACTGTAGCCTGTACATTCAGTTTAGTTTGGTTTTAAGATGGGATTCATCTTGTCCTGTATTTGTGCAGCTAGACACAATTGATTGGGGGTCTAGGAAAGTTGAGTTACATAGATAGTATGGTTGAAAAAAATACTTTTATGTCCATCAAGCAAGGGTGGGGATAGATGTGGATTAAGGGGGCAGGGGGGAGTTTTTAGGTTTTGTTTCCCCTACTGATGAAGACTTGGATCCCTTTAAGGCAAGAACCAATCTGCCCTAAACAAATATTTAATTTCTGATCACAAAGTTGCTATTAGACTGGATCTACAATTTTATATGGCTGTAAAGTATTAATTTTTTTTATTTGTTATCCAAAGCCTTCCTTGAAACCCTCAACAGTTCCTGCTGTGGCCAGCTCCTCAGACAGGCTATTCCAAAGATTCACAGTTCTCATGGTGAAAAAGGCTTTTCTCCGCTGGAGATTGAATCCTTTTTTTTCTATACGAAGGGACTGTCTCCTTGTCTTATGAGGGGGCTTTACATGAAATAGCTTTTTCCCATACTTTTTGTAGGGATCATTTATATGCTTCTATAAATGAATCATATCTCCCTGTAGCCATCTTTTTCTCAAGACTAAATAAGCTTAATTCTTTTAACCTCTCCTCATAACTAAGATGTCCTATTCCCCTTATTAGTTTGGTTACTCGTCTTTGTACTTTCGGTAATTCCATTTCATCCTTTCTATAAACTGGAGCCCAGAACTGAAGAGCCTATTCCAAGTGCTGGCCTTTAGAGGTTGCTGATTAACATTGGATGCTGTTCTTTAATCTGGGATATGATTTACACCCAGATCCTTCTCAACGTGCGGTTCTTCCAGTTTTTCACCCTCTAGGACATATGGTACATACAGTTCTATTTGTACCCAGATGCAGGAATTTACATTTATCCACATCGAACCTTATTTGCCAAGTGAATGCCAAAATGAATGCCGGGTCTGCTTGCAATTTATGAAAATGTTCCACAGATTGAACTACATTACATAGCTTGGTATCATCTGCAAAAATATAAACAGTGCTATTACTACCCTGCCCTATATTACTAATAAATGTATTGAATAAAAGAGGACCCAGTACTAAGCCTTGGGGTTCACCACTCATAACCGGGAACCACTCAGAGTAGGAATCATTAACCACCACTCTCTGAGTATGATCCGGTAGCCAGTTTTTAATCCAATTACACACTATTATTTCTCACCCAGTAGACGCTTATGGCTTATTTCCAATGCCTTTGCAAAGTCTAAAAACACTATAGTCACAGCCGCTCCACTATCCAGACCACTACTAACTTCTTCATTAAAATAGATCAGGTTGGTCTGACAACTTCTGTCCTTAGTAAAACCATGCTAGCAATCACTTATTATAATGTATTCAGCCACATATTCCTGTATATAGTCCCTTATGAGTCTCTTAAACAGTTTTCCCACAATAGATGTTAAAGGAGTTGTCTCCCTTCAGAGTTTAGGAGAATGCATGAATGAAATACTCTCACTTCCTGGTTCAGACTGACTCATTTGCATAAACTCCTTGCTTGTACAGCTCCATGCAGTGCTGTGCTTTCAGATGCTAATTAGATCAGATTAGCATCTCAAACTACTAACAGGACTTCTTATCTGATCCCCAAAACAAAAGCCCTAATTACAGTTCTGTTTATTTTACATAAATCAAGCTTTTTACTGCTGAGCAGCACAGGACACTGCAGGGACCATTGTGATGACCTCACTCACTGTTATCTCATTGAACAAACAGCAGGGGGAGAATTGTTTACAGGTCAGTTACTGAGGGAACTGAAATAGCCAGGGAGGTCATAAATTCACTTGTATCTCCTTAGGGAAAACAGAGGAACAAAGCAATATATTTGGAAAATGTCTTTATTTTGTGTTCCCTACAATTTGAAAGCTATTCTTTGTAGCGAGACAACCCCTTTAAATTTACTGGTCTACTGTACACAATGGTATCTCCTTTCAGTTTGACCCTGCTTTTACTGATAATGAGCACACTGCTGAAAAGCTCTCTAAACAGAACAGGAAGTGACAGACGATTATTAGGCTTAGTGGCCAAAGTGAAAACTGCAGGACTTAAGACATAAAGAAAAATACTGAAAGTGATCTGGAAAATTAAAAAAAACAACCAAAAATTCCTAAAAAAAAATGTGTTTAACATAAAAATGTGAGTTAGACAATAAGTCATTTTTTGATGACACATTCCCTTTAACAGATGGCGGTTACAGCGCGGGTTGGAGCCGCAGCCATCTTGCGCTGTGTAACCCCTTAGATGCTGCGGCAAAAATGGTCGCGGCATCTAAAAGAATGAGAAACTGTGCCATGCACGGTTTCTCACTCTGATTGGGACATCAGCAGTGAGGTTGCTGTGTCCCGATCGCTTAACATGGCAGCTGGAAGCCTTGTAAAGGCTCCATCGCCACCATGCTTCTCGTTTCATTACTCCCTGTCTCAGGCAGGAATTAGTGAAACTGCCATATTGGTATATCCTAATGCATTAGGCTGCATAAATTATTGCTCCCCCTATTGGTGAAGTACCCTAAGGGGACTTAACATTAAAGTAAAAAAAAAAATGTTTTAACATGCAAAAAAAATATTAAAAGTTCAAATCTTCCTCCTTTTGCCATTTTACAAATTTAATAAAAAAAGTCGCATGCATTCCAGGTGGTACCAATAAAAAGGACACTTCAGCCCACAAAAAAATTTGCACTCACTCAAGTCTGTAGGTGTTAGTACAAAAAATGTATTGGTCGCAGAAAATGGCGCCACCGCGCAAATTTAAAGAATAGTGAATGTTTGGATTTTTTTTTACGGTACTATATCATTACAAAAACTGTTCATGTTTGGTGTTGCCAGAATCGTATCAACCTGCAGAATACAGAGAATGCATCATTTATACCGGGGAGTGAATGCCCTAAAGAAAAAGATCCCGGCAAACCTAGCACAAGTACATTTTTTTCACGTTTTGCCCCACTTGGAGATTTTTTTGAGGTTTCTCAGTATATTCTGTGGTATGGTAAATGACACCATTAGAAAGTACATCTTCTCCTGCAAAATAAAAGTCCTCATATGTCTAGATAGATGGAAAAATAAAAAAGTTGTGGCTCTTGAAAGGCGAGGAGGAAAAAACGAACGTGTTATCCAAAAAAACCCGCAAGGTCCTTAAGGGATTAACAGTACTGGCACTGGTTACATCCACAATGGGGGGCCCACCTCAGCTCTGACACTTCTACATAAGCACTAACACTGCCCCATCAACTACTTTCTCCTCTTTTGTATAAAACAGAACTAAAGAACCTATTTAGTAGCTATGCAATCCCCTGATCCCCAGCTCCTCATTACTGTTATTTAAGGGTCCTCTACATTCTCTGATTTTTTTGGGCATTTATGTGGTTAACCCCTAAAGCACCAGGGCTGAAAAGGCCTTAATGACCAGCACATTTTTATATACAGTGCCTTGCGAAAGTATTTGGCCCCCTTGAATTTTTCAACCTTTTGCCACATTTCAGGCTTCAAACATAAAGATATAAAATTTTAATTTTTTTTGAAGAATCAGCAAGTGGGACACAATTGTGAAGTGGAACGAAATTTATTGGATATTTTAAACTTTTGTAAAAAATAAAAAACTGAAAAGTGGGGCGAGCAAAAATATTTGGCCCCTTTACTTTCAGTTCAGCCAACTCACTCCAGAAGTTCAGTGAGGGTCTCTGAATGATCCAATGTTGTCCTACATGACTGATGATGATAAATATAATCCACCTGTGTGTAATCAAGTCTTCGTATAAATGCACCTGCTCTGTGATAGTCTCAGGGTTCTGTTTAATGCGCAGAGAGCATCATGAAGACCAAGGAACACACCAGGCAGGTCTGTGATACTGTTGTGGAGACGTTTAAAGCCGGATATGGATATAAAAAGATTTCACAAACTTTAAACATCTCAAGGAGCACTGTGCAAGTGATCGTATTGAAATGGAAATATCAGACCACTGCAAATCCAACTTTTTGGCCACAATGCAAAACGATATGTTTGCCGTAAAAGCAACACAGCTCATCACCCTGAACACACCATCCCCACTGTCACACATGGTGGGGCCAGCATCATGGTTTGCGCTTTTCTTCAGCAGGGACAATGAAGATGGTTAAAATTGATGGGAAAATGGATGGAGCCAAATACAGGACCATTCTGGAAGAAAACCTGTTGGAGTCTGCAAAAGACCGGAGACTGTTACGGAGATTTATCTTCCAACAAGACAATGATCCCAAACATAAAGCAAAATCTACAATGGAAGGTTCACAAACAAACGTCTCCAAGTGTTAGAATGGCCAAGTCACAGTCCAGACCTGAATCCAATCGAGAATCTGTGGAAAGAGCTGAAAGCTGCTCTTCACAAACGCTCTCCATCCAACCTCGCTGAGCTCCAGCTGTGCACCAAGGAAGAATGGGCAAGAATTTCAGTCTTTCGATGTGCAAAACTGATAGAGACCCCAAGCGACTTGCAGCTGTAATTGCAGCAGAAGGTGGCGCTACAAAGTATTAACTTAGGGGCTGAATAATTTTGCACGCCCCACTTTTCAGTTTTTAATTTTTTACAAAAGTTTAAAATATCCAATACATTTCGTTTCACTTCACAATTGTGTCCCACTTGTTGATTCTTCACAAAAAAAATTTAATTTTATATCTTTGTTTGAAGCCTGAAATGTGGCAAAAGGCTGAAAAGTTCAAGGGGGCCGAATACTTTTGCAAGGCACTGTATATATAATATTTTTTTCTCTTACTATTATTGAATATGTGTAAGTCAAAAATTAGAAATCTTGTTAGTTGGAGACATTAACCATAGTCCTCCAATGCTTTGCCATGGGAAAAAATCCAGCAATGTGACATCTTGTTGGCTAAGAGATAAATGAAGAATAGATGTCCATCATTATGTAACTAGAACATAATTGGTAAACACGAAAAATGTGTGAGTAGGACCTTAATTAATTCATATGTTAATGGCTTCCTGAAATTAAGGGGGAACTAAGCAGCAAGAAGGTAAAGTTAGGAGCCCAAACTATAGAGTCTAACATATAACCCTATAATGAGGGCAAGTTTACTAAGTGGCCACAATGGATATGGAATCCTTGTACACAAACAAGGGTGGTACTACAGCATGTCAGGTGCACTTGGAGAAATAAAACCTCCAATCAGAATTGTTCATATAACTAATACATTTTGAGTTGACCACAATTATTTTGCATATGAAAAGCCCTATACCTACTCCAAATGGGAACATCAATAGGTTCAAAATGTGCAACACAGGTGCAGTTTTTTTTTTTTTTTTTTTAAGACAGAGGGATCATACCTGTCATTATTTATCACCAAACCTATAACTTTAAGCCTACAATTAACCTGAAACTCAGATATTTGGATAATGAAATCCACTTTCTGGACACAACAATACACATTAAAACCACCGTTAAGTCGCATCAGTATACTAAAACTCAACAGACAAAACTGCTTACTTGAGAAATTACAGCTTCCACCCCAGTCACACAAAGCAATCCATCATATACACCCAGGCAATGCTATACTATCTGCTCACACAAAACAGACCCATGCAAATACTTCCTGGATCCCAGGACTGGACTCCTTCAAAAGTGTTAAAAACAGAAAATGACTGATAACCAAATAAAGCGGCAACCATCAACAGACACCGTTGATGTCTGAAATTTTCTTACATGTAAAGAGACCTAAGATTAGTATGGCGAGCCCCTAGTTTTAACCTAGAATCCACACCTAGAGATACTACAAAGGGGAACTACAGCCAGTACTATAAGAGACTTCAAAGGGTTTTCTCACTGCAATGAATTTCTTTAAATATAGTGAAGGAAATAATTATTTGATCCCTTGCTGATTTTGTAACTTTGCTCACTGACAAAGACATGAACAGTTTATAATTTTAAGGGTAAATTTTAACATTGAGAGATAGAATGTCCAAAATAAAATCCAGAAAATGACATTCTATAAATTTATTTGCTTTTTGCTGAAAGAAGTATTTGATCCCCTACCAACCATTAAGAGTTCTGGCTCCTACAGACCAGTTAGATGCATTAAAGACAGCTGTATTAAATAGTCACCTTTATAAAAGACTCCTGTGCACAAACTCAATCAGTCAGACTCTAACCTCTACAACGTAGGCAAGACCAAAAAGCTTTCTAAGGATATCAGGGACAAGATCATAGACCTGCACAAAACCATAAGACACTGAGTGAGAAGGAGATAACTGTTGGTGCAATAGTAAGAAAATGGAAGAAATACAAAATGACTGTCAATCGATCTGGGGCACCATGCAAAATCTCACCTCATGGGATATCCTTGAGAGATCAGCCTAAAACTACACAGGGGGAACTTCTTAATGATCTCCAGGCAGCTTGGACCACAGTCGCCAAGAAAACCATTGGTAACACATTACGCCGTTATGGTTTAAAATCTTACAGTGCCCACAAGGTCCTCCTGCTCAAGAAGACACATTTGCAGGCCCATCTGAAGTTTGCCAATGAACACCTGGATGATTCTGTGAGTGATTGGGACTAGGTGCTGTGGTCAGATGAGACAAAAATTGAGCTCTTTGGCTTTAACTGAACTCGCCGTGTTTGGAGGAAGAGAAATGCTGCCTATGACCCAAAGAACACTGTCCCCACTGTCATGCATGGAGGTGAAAACATTATGTTTGGAAGGGAAGGGGGGGGGGTTTCTCTGCTAAGGGCACAAGACTACTTCACCACATCAATGGGAGAATGGATGGAACCATGTACCGTAAAATCCTGAGTGACAACCTCCTTCCCTCCGCCAGGACATTAAAAATGGGTCGTGGCTGGGTCTTCCAGCAAGACAATGATCCAAAACATACAGCCGAAACAACAAAGGAGTGGCTCAAAAAGAAGCACTTTAAGGTCATGGAGTGGCCTAGCCAGTGTCCAGACCTTGATCTCATAGAAAACTTATGGAGGGAGTAGAAGCTCCGAGTTGCCAAGTGACAGCCTCAAAATCTAAATGATGTAGAGAGAGTGGACCAAAATACCTTCTGACCTGTGGGCAAACCTCATCATCCACTACAAAAAATGACTGACTGCTGTGCTTGTATTAAGTCTTGTTTGCCAGAGGGATTAAATATTTATCACTGCAAAATCCTAGATTGCAGGGCCCACTTGTGAGCCTGGACATCATGCGGGCTCACAAGCGGGCCCTGCAAGATCGCTGGGACCAGCTGTATATTACAGATGGCCTCATGCTGCATCATCTGCAGTTGGAATGTGCTCCGCCCACGGGTGCTTATCTCCTGAGCTGCGGCGATCTATTACGATCTCCACAGCTAATGCAAGGATAGAAGGCGGAAGCTCATTCTGTCTTCTATCAGTGCAGCAGCCGCTGCTGTGTGTGTACCTGACAGCCCAGTGTAATAAACACTTCCGGGTAGTCTGTGACGTCACCATGCCCCGCAATGCATTGTGAGCACAGCCAGGCATAGTGACTGTTGCCATAGGGACCAGTACATAGCAGTTCTGCTATGTACTGATCTTTATTGTATCAGTGATCTGAGGATCACTGATACAAATCCCTATGGGGAAAAGTGAAAAAAAAAAAAAGTAAAACACAAAAAACAAAATAAAAACACATACACCACCCTTTTCCCCTTTACAAATGCCAATCGCCCTCAAAAAACGTATTTAAAAACGATCAAAAAGCCTTGGCCCCCCAAAAATGAATACTAATAAAAATGTAAAATCATCACCTGTCCTGCTACTTTGGGGGCTTTGCGAATGCGATATGGCATCCAGTAAAATTTGTGTTCCAAAAGCCAATAAGCGCTCCCTCCTTTATACGCCCTGTCATGCGTGCCAACAGCAGTTTACACCGACATATACGGCATTTCCGAACTTGGAAGAAATTGCGTAAACATTTTCAGCTAAAATTACTGATTTGTTGGGAAAAAAAATTTTTTTTTATTTTCACGGCTGAACACTAAAAACATTTATGAGACACCTGTGGGGTTGATATACTCGCTACACCTCTACATATATTCCTTAAGGGGTGTACTTTCCAAAATGGGGTCTTTTTAGGGGGTGTTTATTATTTTAGCACCTTTGAGTGACTGCAAACCTGTAATAGATCACATATGGGATATCTGTAGAAACGTCAGAATCTGGGGAATTGATGTGGAGTTGCAATTCCCTGGTCACATTTACTGTGTTCCAGTGAAAAATGGATAAAAATTTTGAAATTTCACATTCACTTTGCTTTAATTTCTGTGAAACAATGGGTTAACAAACTTCCTAAACACTGTGTTAAATACTTCAAAGGTGTAGTTTCTTAGATAGAGTCATGGGTATCGGACATACAGGCCCCTCAAAACCATGTCAGAACGGGATCGTATTGAAAATGAGACTCCAGAGTCTGAACTGGATTGGTCCCTAAAAAAATCTATTTTGCGAATTTTCTTGAAAATTTGAAAAATTACTTCTACATTTCTAAGCCCCCTAATGTAAAAAAAAAAAAAAAAAAAATGATGCCAACCTACCATAGACATATGGTAGATGCTAGTTATAAACTATTTTGAGTGGAATAACTAACTGCCTTGGAGTTTGAAAATGACACATTTTTCTAATCTTTCATGATATTTTGATATTTTTCACAAATAAACAAGAACTGTATGGACTAAAATGTGTCACTTGAAGCACAATATGTCATGAGAACACATTCTCTGAATCACATGGATAGGTAAAAGTATCAGAAAGTTATTCTCACATAAAGTGTCACATGTCAGATTTCAAAAATGGGGCTCTGTCAGGAAGGTCAAAACTGGCTGCAGTGGTAAGGGGTTAATATTCATGCTAGTTTCATGTTGCCCTGTGTCTGAACTTGTCTGTTCACAAAGTAGCCCCCTGACAGCAAACGGATTATACCTAATGTCACGCATCACAACCTTACAGTATATTTCCTGAAATGTTATAAATCATGTGCCCTCTTGATTTTTTCATATCTGCTCATCTAGGATTTTTTTTTTTAAATCTTTTGATCATCAGTGTCTAGTGTGTTTTAAAGTCTGTAAGTTTTCAGTTTCTTGTATAACATCATGTCTGATGAATAGAACTAGTATTTTCAAAAGCTTACCTTCAGATATACTCCCCAAGCTTCTAAAAGGTATCGCCTGATTTCTTCACTCTTCTAAGACACCGACAGGAGACAGAAGGAGGGAGGCCTGTAGCACAACTATAAGATAAAAGGGATCCAGAAGCAATCCTATATAGATTGAACTCTGTCTAAGGCACTTAGCCTTTTCTGCAAGGAAGCTGTTATTTGTTACATCCGCCTAATTTAACCAGTTCTCACAAATCGCTCTTGCTAGGTGGAAGTATTTGCTTCCCAAAAGCTGCATTTGGATATTTAGCAGCACAGTGGATGTGCATCATGAGTCTTATAGCTTCTTTAAGCATCTTCTTTGTGAGAACACTGAGAAGATAAGTGATCGGCTCCAAGGGGATGCTCTAATGGAAAACCTTGTAAAACATGTCTCCAGCCTAGGACCAGAAGGGTTTGGAGAGGTTGTCCAACTCAATCTGAAAACACAAAAATGGTCTACAATTGTCTAACCCCTTAACCCGAACGCCTGAAAAGTAGTTAATGACCAGAACATATTTTTAGTTTTTGCCTCCTTACGTTTCAACAGTTGTAACTTTTTAAATTTTTTCAATGATGTAGTTGGATGAGGCCTTGTTTTATTCGAGACGAGTTATACTTTATGGGGAAATAGTTTAAGTTCGCTTATAAATAATTGCAGAATTTTTGTTTTAGTTTAAAAAAAATGTATTTTTTTTTACATTTTTTTTTACACCAGTCACATTTCACACTTAACGTGTTAGATTAATTCTACAGGTTATTACGGTCGTGTGGATACCTAATATGTGTAGGGTTTTTTTTTTGTGTGTAATGTATGCACCATTATTTTTTATTAAATATTTTTTATTTTATTATTTATTTTGTTCTTTTTTTTTTACACTTTTTTTTTTTTTTTTTTTTTTTAAATACCATGAAGGGAAAACTGTTTTATATTATTTTTTTTTTTACCACTTAGTAATGTATTAGCATATATGAATATGCTAATACATTTTACTCTGTGTCATTCTGACACAGGCAATGATCAGGACAGCACACAGTGTGTCCTGGTCACTGGCTTAGTACACAGACAGCTCTGGGGCCACTCAAGGTCCTCAGGGCTGACTGTGCAGCCGTTCCCTGGGCTCTGTCGGGTCACCGGGTGTTCCAATCACCCGACAGAGCAGGGAAACCCTTTGATTGCGCTGCGGTAACGCACTGCCGCAATCAAAGGGTTAAAGCACCGGGTTGCGGAGGTTTCTTCCGCTACCCGGTGCACGCAGGAGCTGCGCTGGGATCAGGGCTGTGTAGTACCTTTGTAGTCGCCACCATTCCAGTACTGACTCTGCCAATGATTTCCCTTGGTCTCTATTTATTTCCTCTTTTGTGGTCGGCATGTGACTGATGCTGCCAATTATTCAGCAGTCACATGCCATTCCCTTGATAACACCACTCAGGACGTGAATGGCTTGTAAGCAGTGACTGCTTAAACAGAATGAAGTTGAAAAACCCCTTTAATAATGGGACATTTCCAGAAAATATGTTAGAGATCCAATTACAAAACAAAAAAAAAAAAAAAAGAGGGAAAAGTCTTAAAACTTAACTTTTACTACATGTAAGTAATAACATCAAATTAGAAAATTAAATAAGGGTGCACTCTCAGCTGTCACCACAATAACAAATAGTGTCACTAGTAACTATGAGGGATCTTGTTAACGGGTGTTTGACTAACCTGTTTTTTTCTGTATATTTATGTTAATGATCCAGAAATAAGGCATAACAGCTCAATGTCATGGATTTATTTTAGGAAGTAGCTCTGTTGGACCTGGGCATAAGAATCTTATATTCATTTTCCTTTCACCTACTACAGACGCAGGTTTTAGCTGCCCCAAGCTAGATATTTTGCCAAATGTGATATTGTATGTCTTTACCAAAGTGCGATTCCCATCTGTATGTGCATGGCTGTACTCGTCATGAGGTGGGGAGGAGGATTATTAACCCCTTCCTGACGGCCGGTCATAATAATATGGCTTTTTTTCCTCCCTGCCTTCCAAGAGTCATAACTTTTTCATTTTTCCATCTACATAGACATATGAGGGCTTTTATTTCGTGGGATAAGATGTACTTTCTAATGGTGTTTTTCATATTACCATAGAATATACAGTGAAACCGCAAAAAAAATTCTAAGTGGAGCAAAATGTGAAAAAAACTTGTTTGCGGGTGTTTTGCTTTTACGGTGTTCAATCTTCGGTGAAAATGATGTGTTGTCTGTATTCTACAGGTTGATATGCATCCGCCAATACCAAACATGTACGGTTTTCGTTATGTTTTGGTACCATAAAAAAATTCCAAACATTCTCTATTTTTGAAACATGTTGCGCCATTTCCTGCGACCAATAACTTTTATGTGCTAACACCTACGGACCTGAGTGATGGTGCATTGTTTGTGGGCTGAAGTGTACTTTTTATTGCTACCAGTTTGGAATACTTGTGGCTTTTTTGATTACATTTATTCCAATTTTTATGGGACTTGAAATGACCAAAAACCCACAGTTTTGACATGGATTGGACCTTTTAGGAAGCGGCGATACCAAATATGTGTAACTTTTTATAATTTTTTTTTATTTGTAAAATGGCAAAAGGGTGGTGATTTGAAGTTTTTACATTATTTTTTTTTTACACTTTAAAACTTTTTTGTTTTAATTTAACTTAGAGTCCCCCTAGGGTGCTTCACCCCTAGGGGGCACAATCGTTTCTACAACCTAATGCATTGTATAGACAATGCATTAGGGTGTACAAAGATGGCGGTTTCCCCACTTCCTACCTGGGGCCGAAAGTGGGGAAATCGAAAACATGGCAACGATGGAAGCCTTCATAATGCTTCCATCTACCATGTTCACCGATCGGAATCACTCGATTACGCCGCAGGTCCCCCTATCGGAGTGTGGAATGGCGCGTGGCACTGTTCTCATTCATTCAGGGGTTAAACAGCGCAGGATAGCGGCGGCTGCATCCCGCGCTGTAACTGCTGGGTGTTAGCTATGTAGCGGAATCGCAGCTCCTTACCGGCACTGTGATGTACTCATACGTTGTATGTCGGTAAGGGGTTAAGAATGGCATATATAGTTTACTTTAGGCCATTGTTGGAAACCCAAGCCAAGCCTTCCACAGTTTCTTAAAAGGTGTTTAACCTGGAGGGAATAAAAGTGCGATCTCACTCACACCAGACTGAACTTATTTTGAAGCTATTCAAATGGTATCCATTCCCTATCCTGAAAGTGAGCAATGTTACAAACCTGTTCAACTTTGGCGACAGGTGGTGAAGAAAGGAGTTTGCAAGGAAGCCTGAGAAGCTCACTTAGAGTAAAAGGGTGAGGAGGAAATGGGGCCATGGTGCGACTTTCGAGACCAAAGGCATTTTGGCCATGCTATATTTCCATATATTTCTGTTCAGTCTTATTGTTCTGTCCTCCCTATTTGTGTGGAGCATAAGTTGACAGGCAGCTAAACTCATTCCCAGCAATGCATTGACAAAGATTGGTGTCCAATTTTAACTTTTATTGCAACCCATAGTGTAAAACTAAAAGAATAAAAAGACATACTTACTGTGGTGTAACAGTATGCAAACACAAAATATTACATAAGACAGTGCAGACATGAACATATGCATGAGATACACTACAGGGATATATACACAAAAAAACTCAAAATGCATGTTTTAAATTATGCACAGCAGAGTTTTTAACCTTTTCATTTTTATAACGAACAAAAAAATGATCATTTGTGAAATTATAAGCATTAGCAGGTTATTACAAACTGAAATCAAACAGTTTTCAAGTCAAAACTTTATTCTAGGTGATGTTACATGTGCACATGTGTTCGAAATGAGCTTCTAAACTCTCTCGCCCATTGAATTTGTCAAGTTTTGGATGGTTTCTGCTTTTTGCATGAGGACAGATTACCCTCCCAGAGCTGTTGCTTAGATGTGAACTGCCTCCCGCCATCATAGACACTCCTTTTGATGATGCTCCAGAGGTCCTCAATGGGGTTGAGGTCAGGGGAGAATGGGGGCCATACCATAAGTTTGTTCCCTTTTATGCCCATAGCAGCCAGAGATGCAGATGTGTTATTTTCAGCATGAGATGGTGCATTATCATGCATGAAAATGATCTTAATGTGGAATGCACGGTTCTACTTGAACCATGGCAGGAAGTGCTGTTTGAGAAACTCCACATACATTATGGAGTTCATCTTTACACCTTCAGGGATCCTAAAGGGGCCGACAATCTCTCTCCCCATGACTCCAGCCCAAAACATTACTCCACCTCCTCCTTGTTGGCGCCGTAGCCGTGTTTGCATGGGGTGTCCATCAACCAGCCATCCTCCACTCCATCCATCTGGACCATTGAGCGTTGCACGGCACTCATCGGTGAACAAAACAGTTTTGAAGTCAGTCTTCATGTATGGTTTGGCCCACTGGAGCCGTTTCTGCTTGTGTGCAGTGGATAGAAGAGGTCGACAGGATGGCTTACGCACAGCTGCAAACCTCTGAAGGACCCTACATCTTGTTGTTTGGGGGACGTTGGAGGCACCAGCAGCTTCAAAAACTTGTCTGCTGCTATGACAAGGCATTTTTGCAGCTGCTCTTTTAACATGACGTAATTGCCTGTTGGAAAGAGTCCTCAATTTTCCCTTATCAGCACGCACACGTGTGTGCTGTGAATCAGCTACATACTTCTTGATTGTGCGATGATCACGATGAAGTGTCTTGGCAATGTTGATTGTAGTCATGCCTTGACCTAAACACTCAACAATTTTTGCTTCTCAGCAGCCGACACATCCTTTTTCTTTCCCATTTTGGCTGAAAATGTAGGCTGCTTAATAATGTGGGACAGCCTTCTTAAGTAGTCTTGCCTTTCATTGGACACACCTGCCAAACTAATTAGCACAGGTGTCTGAAAATGCTTTCAGTGATATAAAGAGCCCTGACACACATCACCATCAATGAGTTTAACTGACAAAAAAAATTCTTACCTTATCACTCCTAACACTTTTTGCATAATAATTTGGAACACAGTGTATACATGTGCAGACATAAACACATAGAGGGTACAGTGCTGTCCTGTCTGAAGCAAACATGTGTCTATCTATAAACTAAGCAACAGCTAGGGACATAGAACACAATTTTATGCATCACTGTATAGTCTGCAGCCCTAGATGGTAATTTGAACATACCAGCAATGCTACTGTAGGCTTGGATGGGAGAGGATTCCTAACATGCTTCAACGCATGGTTCATGTGTCTAGGATAAAATGGCTGCTGAGGAGATGACTTGATGTGTCAGCAGGGTCAGATGGTATGGTCATCTTAGCTATGATGATGTGTATGTTAGCTAAGCACGGGTTTTCCGCCTGGCAGTTTTTCAGACCGTTGGCGGCCCGAAAAACATAGAACATGTTCATTCTTCCGTCCGGTCTATGTGAAGGGGGAGGGCTTTTCTCCGCTAATTGCGGAGAAAAGCTGTCCCCCTGCGGATAAACCAACCGTTATTTTTCACCCGGTTTTTCAAATGGTTTTGAAAACGGTCTGCAAACCAGGTGAAAACTTTAAACACGGGCCTCTATGGAAAACTCGCGCAGCAGTCCCCATCACACGGGTTTTCCACCTGGCAATTTTTCAGACCGCCAGCGGACTGAAAAACATAGAACATGTTCATTCTTCCCTCCGGTCTTCGGGTGGCAGAAGAACATATCTATGTAAAGGGGGAGGACTTTTCACCGCTAATTGTGGAGAAAAGCTGTCCCCCTGCGGCCGTGTGCATGGCATGAAAACGTTGAAATACCGGTCGGATAAACCGACCGGTATTTGTCCTGTGCCGTGTAAACGGCACCTAAGGCTATGTTCACACGGCTTATTTTAGAATGTATCTCGCTCCGTATTTTGCCGTACTGCGCTAAATACGGGGCGAGATACGTCCCAGTCATTACGGTAATACACAGTTCTCATAAAGAAATATGGATTACGTCTCCTCTCCCTGCTCGCACAAAACGGCGAGCGGGGAGATAAGTGACATGTCACGGCGAATACGCGCCTTGAATAATGAATGTCTATGGGGCCGGCGGGCTGCCGGCCCGGATCCCGAGCACACGGTGTAATTTTGGGCGAAAAAAAAAAACGTCCCCACAATTACACCGTGTGAACATAGCCTAACAGTAAACACAAACACAGTAAACACTAGCTGGAGCTGTTGTCTGATACAGTAAAACTGTATATGAACATAAGAAATAATGCTTAAGGCATGACACTTATAGAGCCTAGAAGTTCAATAGGGACTGTAATATTTTGGTTGTGCCATTAAAAATTATTGGGGTGTGTAGGGCCAACTATAGATTTAATTAATTTCATTCATTTTGAATTTGCCTAAAGGGTGAGCAATGCCAGAATACAGCATAAGTGGGCAGCACTTGGCAGTGTAATGATGTCTTGTTTCTTATCCATCTATGCATCTGTAGACGTAGCTGTGCCAAATTGTAAGTAGCCTTCAATAGGAGCTGTCTCAATGTGTGTTACCTTCCTCCTCAGGTCTTCAGAAGCGCTCTATACGTGGAGAGTCATACAGAGGAACAAGGAAGGCATAACGTTGTTAGGAGGGGATTATCTACTTGCTGTTAGGAGGGATTTTATAGGTCATAATGTAATCCTGAAGTTAACAGAAATTCATGTACACAGGAAAACAACCTGTCGACTAGTGGTCTAACTGGGCATTACTACTATGAAAGGAAGTAGGATGCAACTGAACTGGGATGAAATAAATTATTTGTATTCACACTTAATCTGCCGCACTTATTTTTCCATATATATATACTGGTACATAGCCTTCGTCAGGGATTTCCTTGGTATCCCCCTTTTCTTTGCACTTTATAAAACACACAATGCTAAACATTCAATTGTGAAAAAAGCTTATTTACTTTTTGCTTTGAAGCGCTTGACATTTGATTAATAGACACATAAGTCCTCATACAGCATATTAGTCGCAATGAACAACATAGTAATGAACCAGTACTTAGCTGCAAAGTCCCAGCTTTACATTGATGCTGAAAAGCACTCGAGATCCAGTATGCACGCTGGCCAGTTATGGACTGAAGCCCGTGTGCTGCATGGCAGCAGATGCAAATAAAATTACAGAATTTTGCTGGTGTCTTAGCGTTACATTTGCCAGTGTGAACCTTTGATTCTTACATATTATTAATTTGCCTTCTCTTGCTGCTGAAGATCTTCACATTAGTATAACTGTACATTATTTGCTTTTTTCCTGTGCTTGATTGATTGAAAAGCAAACTTTTTCAATTTCTGTTAGAGAACTTTGGCATGACCTTTTGTATTTCACTGTATTCCAGACAAACAAACTTTAATTACTCAGCAGGAGGTGGAGACTGCAAAAGACATTCTGATATTTCAACAATCAGTTTTTGCTAACTCCATATTTAACCCAAATGTGTGTAGTATGGCAATTATGTGTAACTATCAGGGTTTGCATCCAGAAGCTGCTGATCTTTCATATTTTTACCTAATGTGCTAAAAAGGCTTCGGAGCAGCTGTTGTCATTATTTTTCTAACTAGACGGCAGCTTAAAAAAATGTTTTAAGGCTTCTCAGGGGCCGTTCACACGGCACAGGACAAATACCGACCGCGATTAGCGGCCAAAAGCCCTCCCCCTTTAGATTCCGAAAACCGGACACAAGAATGAACATGATCTATGTTCTTTGGACCGCCGGCGGTACTGCTGTACGGGTTTTCCATAGCGGTCCTTTGAAAAGTTTGCGGACGGTTTTCAAAACCGAAAACCGTCTGAAAAACCGTCCGCAAACGCGTGCTGTGGGGACAAACCCTAAGGCTTCTTTTCTGTATTTTTTTTTTTTCATAAATGGAGCGGTGGTGGTTGCTTCCCACACTCATAGACTTTCTGCTGCCACCATTAGGAGGCAAGCTGTTTAGAGCTCCTACTAAGGTCAATATAAACGTCATGCAGGTATCATCCCCCTAATGTGGGCAACAGACTTCTGAGATTTTTACAAAATATGTTTGTGAGGGTAAAGAGAAAAGATGTTTTTTATGAAGGAATTTGGGTACCTTATCTTATGTTTCATAAAAACCCCCTTTTTTTTTGAAAAATTTAAGTTTTTTAGGGGGAAAAAAATTTTAAAAAAAAGGGTAGACTTAAATATCCAAACCCATAAGGGTATTCCACCCCGGGGGTTTGAGTCCTTTTGGGAAAATACGCTTTAGAAACTTGTTTGGATCCATCCCGTCGAACCCTAAACGGGCCCAAATACTATCTATAAACAGCGTGAAATTTTCCCTTGCTTTTAATATAAAACCCCATAGCGCTCACACGAGTGATCACCGATGTGTGTCCCATTGCATCTTTCGATTCCCCCAAGGAAAAAAACAGGGCAATTCCCTTGGGCCGAAAGACGCAACAGGGGGCCCATAATAAACTTAAAAGGGGGCGATTTCCCCGCTGCATCCAAAATGGGGTCCAAACCCACAGCGGGATGTTGAATACGTTTGGTCCGATCGACGCAAAGTTTTTTTAATTTCGATTTTTGGATTCCAAAAAAAAAGTGGAAAGGCCCCTAACTCCCGGAATCACACCCTAACGCACAAACCCCTTAAAATGTAATGACCTAGTCAAGTTTTTATAGTAATTTGTTTTTCTTTTTTCTTTTGGTTTTAAAAACACAAAACCCCAAACCAGTAAAGAAATTGGGTACTTCCCTTAAGTAAGTAAGTGCGTAACCCGAAATGTATCAAAAACAAAATTTATATTTCAGTCAGGTTTAAAAAGTTGGGATGCCCTTTCCATAAATGCAGTGCAATGGGTGCTTGTTTGTTGTCGCTAACAAAATTTTTAGTGGGAAATTTAAATTTTTTTTTTATTTTAATTTTTTTCTCTTAGGGTAAAGTTCACACCCGCGAAATTTCCAAAAGCATATGTAAAAGTACGTTGATATGCCGGGGTTTCTCCCACGACGCGGGGGGGCCCCCAGCCCCCTTGACCCGTCATTACTCGGGGCGCTTTTTCCCCAAGTAATTGACAAGTCACTTTTTCTCCCCACCCTACAATAAAAATCGTAAATTTTACGACGGGGGAAGGGGGAAAACCCTATTTTTCTATGAGAACTATGGATTACTTTAAAATTTTTGGGGGCCCACCCCGCCTTTTAGACGCAAATTTTCGATGGGGAAAACGCACCGAAATGACGCCGTGTGAACATAGCCTTACAAGTGTCAAAAAAACCCATTTTTTTAAAAAATTGGGGAAAAAAGGGCCCTTTTTAAAGTTTTAAAAAAAAAAAATTTTTGGTCATGGTTGTTTGGAAAGGGAAATTGTGCCCTGTTTGAAGGAAACCCCCTGTTTCCTTTGGGAAAAAACCAAACCAAAAAAAAAAATTTTTAAGTCCATTAAATCCCGGGTTTTGGTAAAATTACGGCCCAAACTCAAAAAAAGCGGATTTTTGTGTAGGAAGAAAACTTAAAAGTTAAAAGTTTAACCCAAAAATTAAAATTTTAAAAAGGGTTGTCAAAGGAAAAAATAAAATTTGGATTTTTTTTTACCCGTTTTAAAGAACGGGTTCCCCCTTTTTAACCCCTATTTTAAAGAAAAAAAGGACCCAAAAAATTTTTGCCGGGTTCCCCCTGGGGTTTAATCACCCCAAAAAATTTTTATTTACATCCCATCTGAAACGAAAAGGCCCCGAATTAAAATCCTGGTTTACTTTTAAAGGGTTTAAAATTTTTTAACCAAAATTTTGGAAAATTTAAGGGGGGTTTTACAGCCTTTTCCCCAAACAAATTTTTAAATAAGGGTTCCCAAAAAAAATAAAAAAACCCAATTTTTTTCCGTTACAAAGGAATCGTTTTGATATTTTAACCCTTTTTTTTTTCCTTTTTTCAATAAATTGTAAAAACCCATTTTTTGGTTAATTTTTTTTTTTCAAAAATTTTTTTTCGGGCTTCTTTTCGTTTTTTACCAAAAACCCCCAAGTGTTTTAGGGAAAGGGGAAAACCAGGGTTTAACGGGGGGAGGGGGGGGTGAAAGGGCCCCCCCGCTAAAAAGGTTTTCCCCCCTTAAAGTCCCCGGGGGCCCTTTTATCGGAAGGCCCCCAAAGGGGGGGCCCTCCAAGGATGTGTAGAAAAATCTTTTGGGATCCAAAAATTTTTAAAGAAATCCCCGCGGGTACGTTACCGATTTTTTAATTTCAAGGCAAAGAACGGTTACCAACCAACAAGGGGGGGAGACCAAAAGGTAACTCCTTGCCCAAAAAGGCAAGGTGGATGTTTTAAAAAAAAAACACGAAACCTGATGGGTCCTTAATAAAAGACACATCAATGTATCAAATAATTTAAAAATTTTTCAATGAATCGCTTTAAATTTTTTTTAATTGAAAAAAGTTTTTTTTTTAAAATTTTTCGAATTTAAATTTCGTCCCTCGGAAAATTTATTTCACATGAAAATATCCATGACCAAAACATGATACTTTTTGTTTTATATTTAAAGGGTTTGTTTTTTGGGTAATCTTTTAATCCCCGAAAAAGGATTTTTTTACTCCGAAACCTCGGCTTCGATGCGATTTTTTCATTGAATAACAAATTTTGGGTTTTTCCCAATTTGGAATTAAAGGGTTTGGGAATATATTTTACCATTTTATGGGAAAAAAGGAACGCTGAGCCGGCTTTTTTTTAACTGACTTTGAAGGTGTATTTACAGAATCAGGCTACAGAAAAAGGGGGAAACCTTTTGGGGATTTTGGGCCTTCAGCGTTTACTGTATATTATTATTTTTTTATTATTATTATTTATTTTTAAGCGCCATTGTTTTTCCAGGGCACTGTCCTTCAGGAATTCATACATAACAAATTGTTGAACAAAACAATGGGACAAAAAGGGGACTATAACTGATACGGAAAAGGGGGGCCCTCCCGGACGCTTACAATAAAGAAGGAAAAATTTTTAAGGGTTTATTTTTGGCCAGTTGCCTGACATTACCTTTAAGGTTGAATAAGTGTTCATGAGGCACAAAGTGCTTCTTTGATTTCTTGTTACGTTTGGTAAGATGGAGACGAGTCAGTTATTGCTGTTACCCTCTATAACCCTCAAGTCCTATTATACAAACATAGAAAATTTACGTCAGGGACTCTGGCTACAAGGAAAACTTGTGGCCTTTGTTTTCTGGTGTATCGAGTACACAATACTGGCTGCCAATCCCCATGCCTATATCATACATGCTGTATTTTTCCCTTCTAAGGATGTAAGCTGAATTCGATACATTTGGGGCACAGCCCTTTTTTTTTTTTTTTTTTTTTTTTAAAAAAAAAAACCTTTCCGTAATTTTTGCACAAAAATCGCGGCAAAAATCGTGGTAATTACCGCGAATTTACCGCGATTTTTGCCGTGATGATGTGCATAATGTAACGCATTTAATTTCTGTACCTTCCGCACAAAAAAATGCATTGAAAAACGCACCAAAACGCACCGTGGGAAAGCACCCTTACTCTGATTTCAACAGTGTCCACGTGGAGCAATAGTGGTGCAGGATTGTGGCTTATTAGTGCACCTGGGGCAATCACCTACTTATTGATTGTTTTTAGTCAGAGCTCCTTCATAGGAGGCACTGGTAATAATCCCCTGTAGAGACCACTTGGTTACAGAGTAAGGTGCAGCTATCAGGTGCTAAGGGTGGGATCTCCCTCAGGAGTCTTTTATGAAAAGGGTTTTCGCCGTAAAAAGCCATTTCCCGGGTCTGCTGTGAACCTGGTCAGGCGAGAAATAGGTTGTGATTTAAAAAGGCCACACCCAAACCCTATTAATGAAATAAGGGAGTATTACTTCAGCCAACCACACTAATAGGTGACATTAGCCTGTGGGGTGATTTGGCAGTGTATCTAACATTGCTATACAGCCAGGCACATTGCTGTGTTCTACCAGGCAGGTTTCTGCTTTGCCCCACATTAACTATATTCCCTCTTCTACAGGTGAAAGGTTAATGTGATGTTTTTTTTACCATTCTGTTGAAAACAGTATGTTTGCCGCTCAGCACCATTTAACCATACCCCCCCTTCCACAATGGAAAATGATGCCATTGATTTCTCCTTTGCAGGGGGCACGGGTTTTAAACCCCCTGCTATGCATATAACTAACCATATTCTTCCTTATACAGGTGGAATGATGATGCATCATATTTTTTGCACTCTGTAACACATATACAAACCCGCTTCAGACAGCCAGTCCCTCCGGTATTAAGTATGGATTTACTCCACAGGGCAATGTCTTTATCTTGCTATGCAGCACCCGGACCCCGGTTTTGGGGGGGGTCTATGAGTGGATTACTTTCTCCACCAGGGATCATCCCTTTTTGTTAAGGTGGGGAAACCCCCTTCCCCCCAGATTATAAAAAGGCCTTCCCACAGGGAGTTTTATTTCCCCCTTCGAAAAGTGGGTTAAGGTAGTTTTGTGTCTGGGTCTTTACAAACCTTAAAAGGGATTCTTTTAAGAGAAAC
Source organism: Phyllomedusa bahiana (assembly GCA_025379985.1). NCBI lineage: Eukaryota > Metazoa > Chordata > Amphibia > Anura > Hylidae > Phyllomedusa > Phyllomedusa bahiana. The sequence goes on from JAODAL010012681.1 coordinate 50,112, forward strand.
ATCATCATGCAGGCTCTCTCCTTTTTTTAAGGGTCCGCGCGTACCATGCTCGCGCCAAAAAGTTTTTTTTCCTTGGGAACAGTAATGGTGGGTTTGATTTTTACAGCATATTTTAGGTTGTTGTGCAATAGCGTTTCACTTACTCCCTCCCCTGGATAGAGTAATCATAGGGAAAGTTTCCTTCTTTTCCTAGAGGTGAAAACTGGCTGTTCTCTTATATCTACAATCTCCTGGTGTCCACAGGGATCTTGCATGGCACCAGAGTTAGAAGTGTGTTCTTCCCTCTTCTACCAGTCGGAGTTCTGCCGTGGTTCAGCAGTCTCTTCTGCTCCACTCTCCCTTTTCCTTGATGACATTATTATGCCACTGCAGATTTTCTTCTTTGGCCAGATAATGCTTGTTTCTACTGGTTAGCCGGTCATCTGTGTTCCTGGCCCCCAAGAAAGGATTTAGGGCTACATTGTTTGTCTCCTGCCATCCGGGGCGTCCTTTTGTTTTTTCCAATCTGCTTCTAAGCTGGATTGATTTTAAAATGGGAGGGGTACTTTTGGCTTCCCACCCGTTTTGGGGGGTCCGCGTTCACAGGTCACACCGTTGTCCTGGCATAACCAAGGCCTTCCTGTAGGCAGGCTCTGTTTTTTTCTGGTCACCTGCTCTAGCCCCTTTTACGGGGGCATATCTATAAACCCTTTAGTTTACTATGTGGTCTTTTTCCTTTTGAAACTCTGATTATTTTTGTCGTCTTGTTTTTCCAACCAACTGGGATTTGTTTTCCTAGAGAATCTTTCCCTTTTTTTCTCGGGGCTTTGTTTTTTCCACCCTTCCAAAATTTTTTGGGGGGTTGGCTGGGGGTCTCAAAGAAAGGGCAGTTGTCTACAGCACTCCAGTGCGGTTATCCTGGCATTTTTTGTGACCATTCTCCCCCCCCCAATCCGGATTTTTGGGACAGAATTCCCCCCTTTTCCAAGTCCTGGATTTTCCAATCTCCCCTTCCAATCCGGATTTTACAAATTCTCCCCTGCGGAGTTTTGAAGCAAACTCTGAAAACTCCATCCGGTATTGCCGTGCTTTTCTTTTTTTATTCCCCTTTTTTAGGGGACTTCTATTCCGGATTGATCCTACTTGGTAGTTTCCCCCTAATGATTTCAGTTTTCCAATACTTCTTTAATCTTTCCTGAGTTAGCCATGATACTTCTGTGGGCTGAGTGCTAGTCCTCAGCTCTTACCACTGTCCTCCCCCTCGTGGAGGTCTGGATGGTCAGCATTTTTTTTTTTGTTAATCAAGATTTTGGGGTCTGAGTTGGGCGGTACTTCACACTTGGGCTTATGCCTGGCATGCTCTGGTTCCTCTTCAGATCAAGCAAATGTTTTACAAAGATTTCTATGGAGAGGAGCAAAACAGAATGTTGTACTATGCTCAAGCTTGATAGGAAGTAAAGAGAATAGTTTGTTTTTTTCTTCCTAGTTTTCCTTTTGTCATCCCACCTTTTACAGGAATTTTAGGCTGGATCAAGGCAAGGACCTTGAGTGCTTGTCTGTGCCATCCCTCTGGGCTTGCCGGGCGCCATGTTCTCTTCGCCAGACCAAGGTGTTGCAGGGACTGCATAATCTTCCTGGAGTTGTTCACTCTGTTTTTTTCCCATCTCCTTTTGTTTTCTCTTGACATCTTCTGGTTTCAGCCAGGTCTTGAGGCCATCAATCTTGTCTTGTTCTTATGTCTATAGTGAACAGCCTCATTATCATCTCCTGTGCTGAAAGATGCTGGGGAAATTCTACTTAAATATTTTGGGGTTTCACCCCTACTTTTTTCAAAATTTTTTGTAACACCTGTATTTTGGGGGATCCTTTAAACCACCATTCCCCTCTTTTTTTTTTTTTTTTTTTTATTAATTCACTGGGGTGTTTTCTCCACCGTTCTCTGGGGTGGTCACTGTCCATTGGGCCCCCTTTGCCGAGCTTGTTTGGGAGCACTTGTCTTTTTTTCTTGCCTATTTCCCAAATGCTGGTCCCCCAAGAAACAGGAAGAAAAAACTTTTTTGGGAAATACAGAAATCCAAAAATTTTACAAAATTTTCAGCAATGTGGCTATTAAATGTAATTTTTTGAATTTTTTGGATAAATTGGGTGATAATATATTTTTTATATTTTTTATTTTTGTAAGTCCAATGTACATTACTTCATGATTTGGGTTCTTTTACATTTCCACTTTTGTCCGATTTGCACACAGTGAGATTGCTTAATGGTTCCATCCTAGGCCCACTATGAGCCAGAGAGGTGTAAGTACCCAAGTCTGAAGAAAGCTGGTAAGTCCCCATTGAAACAGCGACCGGTAATGCCCAATTTTAACCCGAGGTGGATTCGCTGGACCACCGCAAGCGATGATAGTCTAGCCACGCCAGGGAGCGGAGTCTAAGTAGCCCCCGGTGTTCACCAGAGCCCGCCGCAAAGCGGAAAGGACTAGCTGTGGCGTGAGGCTACCAGGTCGCTACCCCTGACGTGACTTGCTTGTGATGGCGGCCGAGGTACAGTGTGGTACAGAATTGTAATCCAGAGACGTAGTTGGGGACAGGCAGAAGGTCAGGGCAGGCGGCAAACAGGCAAGGTCAGGAAACATAGCGGAACGGACTGATACACGGGTAATCAATACGGAACTCCAACACTCTCTTAAGACACTGAACGCACACTAACAACCTGGCAGAGAGTGCTGGGGGCGTGTTCCTTAAATAGAACCAGCGCCTGGCAATAGACCAATTACCGGGACGTTGGCCCTTTAAATCCAGAGAAGCTGTCGCGCGCGCGCGCCCTAAGCAGCGGGTACACGTGCGGCGGCCGGGACAGGCAGGATCAGCGTGCACCGGAGCGTGGACGGGTAAGTGAGCCGGCACCGGGACCCGGGCAGCAGGGGGATGGTCGCGAGCAGCCGGGGAGTAGCGGCGCCCGCGACCCCCATGACAGCCAACATGAGTTTGCTGACGACATCACAGTTTCTCTGGCATACTGGTATGGCCATTAGCAGCTGTGGTTTCCACTGAAAATATCTGCTACCCTGGCCTAATTTCAGCACAAGTATTCAGGTCACTGCCCCTCCCATTCCCCACAAGATCAGATAATATCTGAAACAAAAAACTGTCACCTACAACAAATCCCTGAAAAGGATATAAAGCTTATCACTGAAAAGATAGCATCAACTGATACATTAAAACACCCGGTCCTAGCAGGAAGCAAATAAGACACAATGCTAAATGGGTGAGCTTGCACTTAAGATCAGTCGCTCCATGAAAGTGTAGGGCTGTGCAGAGCCGCCATTAGGAATTCCAGGGCCCCATACAGCCACAGTGTCTGGAACCTCAACCTGCCCCCACTCACCCCCACAAAAAAAAAAAACATAGGGTGAATGGGAAAAAACTCGTTTGTGGGGTTTATTTTTGTGCAAACTTACTATGTTATATTGATGACACATTGGGGAAAAATGTCAATGAATATCCTACACACGAAGGCTAGGATCACACATTGCGTTACTGCATGCATTACTTTGTGTGTTTCTCAACCACAATGGGGAAAATTTTTATCGTAGGTACACTTCAACTGTGATGGACAGAATAAAAAAAAATAAATAAAAAAAAACATTGTATGATTTTTAAATAATGAATTTGCATTTTATTACTTGAAATACTTATTTGATCACCTACCAACCGGCAAGAATTCTGGCTTTCACAGACCTGTCAGTTTTTCTTTAAGAAGCTCTCCCACTCTGCACTCATTGCCTGTATTAATTGCACCTGTTTGAACTCGTTACCTGTATAAAAGACACCTGTCCACATAATCACACTCCAACCTCTCCACCATGACCACGATCAAAGAGCTGTCTACGAACTTGCACAAGGCTAGGATGAGCTACAGGACAATAGACAAGCAGCTTGGTGAGAAAGCAACAACTGTTGAAGCAATTATAAAAAATGGAACAAACACAAAAGATGACTGTCAATCTTACTCGGTCCAAAAAAATCACATATGGGTCAGCACTGAAGTCCCCCAAATCCAAAAATCCAAAAAGCAGAGATGCAACAGATCGTCCTGCAGTGAATTAGCCCAATATTCACTTCAAAGATCCAACCAAAAAATTACCTCGGACATCAGCATCAAAACACTTCTTTTAATAGATAGTCAAGAGTACAAACATGGTGTAACGTTTCGGCTCAAAAAATCACAACAGAGCCTTTTTCAAGCATCACCAATCTGTCAATCTTCCTCAGTCTGGGGCTCCATGCAAGATCTCGCTTTGTGGGGTAAGGACGATTCTGAGAAAGGTCAGGAATCAGGTCAGAACTACAGGAGAGGACCTGGTCAATGACCTGAATAGAGCCGGGTCCACAGTCTCAAAGATTACCATTAGTAACTCACTACACCGTCGTGGATTAAAATCCTTCAGGGCACACAAGGTCCCCCTGCTCACGCCAGCACATGTCCAGGCCCGTTTGAAGTTCACCATTGACTGTCTGGATGATCCAGAGGAGGCATGGCAGATGGTCATGTGATCAGATGAGACCAAAATAGAACTTTTTGGTATCAACTCCACTCAGAGGAAGTAGAAGGATGAGTACAACCCCAAGAACGCCACCCCAGTCATGAAGCATGGGGGTGGAGACATCATACTTTGGGAGTGCTTTTCTACAAAGGGCACAGGACGACTACACCATATTGTAGGCAGGATGCATGGGACCATGTATCATGAGATTTTGGCCAACAACTTCCTTCTGTCAGTAAGTGCATTGAAGATGGGACATGGCTGGGTCCTCCAGCATGACAATGACCTGAAACACACAGCAGGGCAACTAAGGAGTGGCTCCGTAAGAAGCATTTCAAGGTTCTGGAGTGGCCTAGCCAGTCTCCAGACCTGAACCAAATTGATAAGGCTTCATACAACTGCGTCATTGAAAAAAATAAAAAAAAGTTACGAACTGCAAGGAGGCAAAAACTAAAAAAATGTGCTGTCATTAAGTACTTATCAGACCTAGTGCTGAAGGGGTTAATCTGGCACATTTGTAATCAAGTCTCAGTTTGCACTGCCTAAGTATTAGATATAAGTAAATGTGCCGCATTGTGTCTAAGCCTTACATTTGACTTCCAATATATACATATGTGTATATGTGAGGCTCCATATATGAGGCTCCATTTACCTGGTGGATGTGCACTTGCATATCATTTTGCCTAAGTTATTCACTGAAAAGGCTTAAAGGGGTTGTCTCACTACAAGGATTGCTTTTTATGTTAAAGATCTTGCAAAAACAAGTCAGTTTGCAATATGTGTCCATTAACAGTCTCCTACCTATTCCTAGATATCTCCTCTTGTATGGGCTGCATCAGCTCCTCAGGTCGCTATAGCAACAGACCTGTTTACTCTCTTTTGATAGGCTGCCAGTACTGATCGCTATAGCAACAGACCTGGCTTCTACTACAGCCTAGTAGAAGCCAGTGAACACGCCCCTGAATTCAAAATGAAACGAAGAAAACAGGACTGAGGTAAGATGAATTGATGTAGTGAGACAACCCCTTTAAATGCAATATGCACAGTGGTACAGATTATGGAGGTTTTTGATGATATTCTGCTACTAGCAACTTTTTTGTTTCTATCTAGATATCTTGACCTTGTCCATGAAATGAGTGAATAGGTCTCTATGCTTAGTAAGATTATTACTGTACACTGCCCTTTTGAAACACTCTGTGCTGCTGTGTGCCAGTGTTCCTTCTATGGTGACCTCCTACTTTTCTTCCTCTCATTGACATCATGACATTGTCTCTTCCACTTGGGAGGAAAAATCGCTCCTCCAAATTTGCACACTGTTGTGTGCCGCTGGAACCTTTGACTGTATGCCTTTTAACTTCCAGACTAAAGACATAGCAAAAAAATAGAGTTTTTTAAAAAGACTCTAGTAGTTTGATCATTTCCCAGTCAAGTTCAAAAGATTTGAATAATTCCTGTGTAGTATTAATAGTAGCAGAACTGATGTATTTTAGGATCCACTTGCGCCACATGGCACCGAGATTAACCTTCTATCACTGATTCCACTGCGTCAGTTTCGGATTTAGGGGCTGAGTGGCTTTCTAATGGATTTGTCTCACTGTATAACGTCTTGAGTTGTCTGGATTCAGCGCTGCTTATGAAATGAATGATTCATGATTTAACAAGAGCCTCGGCTCAGATGGCGGCCGTCCCGGCGGGTCAGCTCGAGATGGTGCTTTCTAAAATATATATATATATTTTTTGGGGACATTCAGAGATTTGAACAAGTGGATGGAAAAATGCATAAAGAGTAATGTTTTAATGTGCGGAGGATTGGCAGGCAAGAAATATATTCACTCATCAGTAGGACATTTTTTAAATGTAAATCATCTTTCTTTTTTCCTGCATCTTTTTTCGACAATTCTCAACATTAAAATTACAACACCATGAACTTTTGGACGTATGGAAATCACAAGATCAATAGACATGTTAATTATATGCAAATGGTAAAAAAATGAAAGCATGTAATGCTGAGCTGTTAATGTACATGAAGTGAAGAATCCAGGGGTCCAGGCTGCCATACATGATGCCATCCCACAACATAAATTCCAGGAGTAAGATGGGTGTGACATTCTCTTGTGAATGCCTCTTCTTTTGTCTCTGGCTATCACCGGTGTGAGATAAAAGTGGGACTTATTGTTGAAAATTATTGACCTTTATTGCAGCCTCCATTACCATCCTGCTGTGCACCATGATGGCCTTTAAAAGTGGTGGCATGAGGTCTGTGGAACCCCTGTAGCTGGACGTCTGGCTCGTAGTCCAGTGTCATGCAAATGCCTTCTAATGGTTTGTGGTAACAGTGTTTGCTGCCCTCGGTGTGGGACATGATGTCCAATTTTACTTACAGCAAAGGATGGATTGCTATGCACCATTCTTCCATTTAAACAATGAGTCAATGCAGGTATTTACCTCCACACATCTCTTCCTGTCATTGCAGTTTGTCATCATTGTCCCTGCCGCCAGGACTCGCCACACTAACTTATTCGTCTAGGCACATATTGATCTGCTGGGGGATTAAAACAAGTGGCAATAGCTGGCATGTGGATGAACAGGAGGCATCGGCCAATTATCCCACCACACTTGATCAGATTTTAGAGCTTTCATATAGCTAAAAAAAAACTTTGCTTTCAGTCTGGATTTTATGCCACTTTCACATGCCACAGATTGGAGCTAGGTGCTTTAAAATAGGATTATTTGCAGATCTTGGCGACACCTGCTGCTTCCTCGATTTGCTTCATCTTGTCATTCTTGGTGTTGCAATAGCAGTGTTGAAGAGTCTATAATCGGGTCACTGCTGTATGTAAAAGGAATGTCTATGATCAGAATCATATACTGTATTAGCGCATTGGATTTCTTGAAAAGCTATTAAAGCCAGAAATATTAATCCTATATCCAGTGAATAGGAATATCCCAATTCATACAACTAAATTATTGTACTCCAACATAAATTGACCTGATCAGTGTCAGATTAGCAGATGCTAAACATCTTTAGAGAAATGACCTGGCTGTGATGAAGGGATTTCTATCAGAACAAAATCACAATTTGCCATCGGCAATCTTCAACCCATCACAGATTAACTTTAAAGTTTATCAAATTATATACAACAGAAAACAAAGGGAAAAAAAATACACAGTAAACCTATATATACAGAAATGTTGAAATCAGCAAAACTTCTGATCAGGCTAAACGTATTCTCAGAGTCAGTACTTTGTATCACTTTTAAATGTCCTATAAAGTGCACAGCTATTTAGGCGCTAGGGTGCGGCCACACCGCAGTGACAAAATAACGGTTGGATTCTGATTAAGAATCCGGCCAGAATTTTATGATCTTTTCAAGGGTTTAGGGGGACAGTTCTATCCACAGTTTGCGAATTCGCCCATCACCCTTAACCATTGACTAGTTCACCTTTCGCCCAAAAACCGGTTGGAAGATTGTGCATGTTCCGAGTTTTGCAGAATGACGGCAGTGTGAAAATCCATCCGGCTGAAAATCCGTTCAGTGTAGACTACTAGGAGGATTTTCTATTAAAGTCTATGGGGATGGTTATATAGAAAAAAAGAAAAAGTGGCACTCACCGGTATCCTGGGCTGTGTGGTCCGCCCGTCCTTAGCAATGGACATTCGGGCTGAAGGCTGATTCGTTTGTTACGAATAAGGGCCATTTGCTGAGCCTGAAACGCGTTAACGGCTTCACTTTTTGGATGATTTTATATGCTATTTTAATGGTTTTTCAATAAAGAGAGTACTGTTTTTGTCACTACGCCTCTGAGGAATCCTTTGTACGTGTGCTGGGACCTTTTACATTTCATTTTTCCCTATGGGGATGGTTGATTGTCAGTTTTCAGATGGTTTCCAAATCCACAAGCCATCTGAAAATCCGACGAAAGAACCTTGCCGTGTGGACATAGCCTTAGAGAGTGCTTTATGTCTGAATTAATCCACCCTGTGTTACCTAGCATGGAAAGTAGCACTCGTTCAGGTGTAACTGCTAGTGTATCACTGTAAGTCATTACTACCTTACTCCACTAGGATCGTATATAGCACTTGTTTAAATATAAATGCTGGTATGTCCCTGCATGTTAAATGCTGCAGCACTATTAACTCATTCTAGCCTACTTCACTTAGATTAAATGTAGGGTAATGAGCAATAACCAAGTTTTCAAATGCAGATACCAAAGCGGGAGAAAAATAAAAACTTAAATATAACACCAGACTCCCCTTCCAACAATTGGTTAATACCAAAAATTAGCTTGCGGTGACAACACCTAGCTGGCTATTGGGATATAGTAGCACATGGAGTGCGATCACTGAAAACCAAAAAAAGCTGTCCCTGGTGATGAAATCTCTCAACTATTCGATTTCAATCGTAGAATAAAATAGTGGCCCAACACTGGAGTTGGTCGGACCGCAAAAGACCAGACATTTTGAAATTTAAAAATGTCCAAAGAACTTTCCCAATTATCAGATGGTCATAAACAACTTTTAGGGTCAGTTCACACGGCAAGGTATTTGGTCGAATTTTGAGACGGTTTTCGAATTTGAAAATCGACCAGCAACCTTCCACTTAGATTTAATGGAAAATCTGTTCAGTGCCGGATGTTTTTTTTACACCACAAGCGTTCCAAAAAAATTTCAACATGCACAAACTTCCGTCCGTTTTTTTGGGTAGAAGAAGTGCATTTGAATGGTTGAGGGGGAAGGTCAACCGAATAGTCCCTCCCAAAACCATCCAAAAGATGACAATATACCGGCCGTATTCTTAAGATTGAATCCGACCGGTATTTTGTCACTGCCGTTTGGACACACGCTTTTAGGGAATTAGTTCTCTTTCAGTTTCCTGCTCCTGGTCTTATGAAATTTCACATCATATAACCGTTGTGAGCTGCCGGATTATCAAACCCTTTGAATTTCCTGTTGAATTTTACAATGTTTTGGTGCAGCAAACCTTTCCTTTTCATAGTGGAGTTTGCAGGTGCTTTTCTCAATAATGTCGCCTCTTCAGTCATTGCACCTCAGCAGTCGCAAGCCATTGAAAGCCATAAACATCATCACTCAAGAAGTGAATGAGCACATGAGCAGTGATGTCTGGGGAGCCACATGTCACTGCTGAGGCCACTAGTTGGTCACAGCGGTCACGTGCTGACTCGAAGTCAACTTATACTGCAGCATGGGTCAGAAAGTTGTACTATTTCATTTTTTAAAGATTTTATACAATTGTGGGTTATCATTATTTTTTTCGGCAGTTAGACAGCCCCTTTAAACCTGCATTGACTCTTCAGCATCCTCCTCACAATGTAGAATGATCTATATATCTGACAGTTGACCGGGTCACCAGCACAAGGCATCATATAAGTAACAAGTTGCAGAAATAAGTAATAAATTACCAGTGTTAAGACAGCGGACAAAAGCTAAACTGTTCTCTTCTAAAAAGCAAGGTGGAGGCGACATATGAGGAGACGGAACACTGGGTGGTGGGCTTTATTTCATGTGTCTGGCAGGGACAGGAATTAGCATTCGGGTATAACCCTCTGAGTGCCCCAGCTATGTAATTAGTCCACCAGAGTTTCTGTCTTCTGTTTTATTCACATCACGTCTACATTAAAGCAGTAACTGCAGCATAATTAGTGCAGAATATTTACCGCTGCAATCAGTTAGGACATAAAGAGCCTCTTGGAAAGATATTTAATAGGAGCAGCAATGATTTGTGTAAGTTCAATCTTTGTGGGGGTCCAGACCTTACTATAGACCTCTAGCCTTTTAACCTTTTGCTGAGGAGCCATGACACAAAATTATTCCTGGCTGGCAAGATGGAAGAATTGCTAAACTTGACTCATAGCAAGTGTTTAAAGCAGATATTCAGTTGTGGACTGAGTTTGATGTTGGAACGCTTATCTGCAATTTTTAGCCGCTGCTTTTTAGTTCTGCATTATAAGGGCACCACGATCACCATGGGCTCCAGCTTTTCTTTGTCTGTTAGAGTAGGGAGTAGTCTAAATCGACCTCCTCTCTCATCATTGACCGATGCTGATGCTTTAGTACTTACTCTAGACTGCAGCTCGGTTTCTTCAGATTGACATTTTAGTGGGTGAGTGTGGATCTGTAATATTTATGGTTTTAGAATAAGGTTCACCTTAACGTTGCCTTTCTTCTAGGTAATGTCGGCCAAGAAAACAAAGAGGAAGAGAAGGAGGAATCCTCCCCGAATCATAACACGTTGCCGGAGACCGAAGAAGCTTGCTCACTTAAAACAAAGAAGACATCAGTCTTTCGCTCCAGCTCACCTGTCTTCCCGCTTTCATCTGAGTCTAGAGCCAGGTAGGGTGCATTACAATAGTTATCTAGAAAGTCTTTGCTGGCGTCTGCTGTGCCTAACAGATTATTGTTCCAAATGGTGGACATAGAATTCCATAATAATGTATCTAAACAAGATAACCCCTTATTTGGTTTATTTATACAAGGCTGTTATATTTCGCTACGCTGTACAGAGATGGTCATCCTTTACATTGGTCTCTGTCCCTATTAGGGCTCACAATCTAAATTCCAGATTAACCTATCAGTTTGTTTTTGGAGTGTGGGGAAAACAGGAGTACCCAGAGGAAACCACATAAATATGGGAAGAACATGCAAACTACTTTCAGATGTTGTCCTTGGTGGGATTCGAACCCAGATCCCTGAGAGATTAAAATGACATGACAGTAAGAACTAAAGAGCACTTCTCCCCTAACATGATAAAAAAAAAAATGCCAGGAATCTTTAGTTTTGGATTAATCATCATATTGTAAATAGTTCTGCTTTTTTCTATATCTTTCTATAAATGGATATACACGTATGAGAAGTAGAACAATGTATTTCTTTGTAAATTATATATATATAAAAAAGACGATCGCGCTCTGTTCGCTGTATAAGGTGCCAACTTAATCACAAGCAATCCCCAAATAATCAAATTCCAAAATATGCAAATAGTATAAAACAGTGTAAAACACACCTGTAATAGTGCAAACACTTCCCCAGAGATTCTCACTGGATGCTCACATCAGCCAGGAACCTCGCCCTAGTCCAGGTTTCTGTCCACTTCAATCTTCAGTTGGTGGATTTGTCAGAAATAATATATAAAAACATACAAACAGTGTGGTGTGTTCACCGCTAATACGCTCCGGCCGGCAGCGTGCGGGATCCACACATACAGGCTAACAGACTAGAGTGACGTCACTAAGGCTGTAGTTAACGAAAGCCGATCAGGCATATAAGACCTACGCGTTTCAGAGAATAACGATCTCCTTTATCAGGGTATAGTGCCTGGCTTAGTCTGGGCCTTATATCTGTTCCACACCCTCTTTGTTATAGATGATGTTACTTAAAAGACAATCAAGAATACATTTCCTTAAACTTTAATATATTCTACCTCATAAAACAAAATAATAAATACAATAAATAATGCTGCAATGAAAAACAACAATATGCACATTAATGTGCAAAGTATTAAAAAAAATCACTGGAATGCTGTCCCCATTTCAAATCCCAAGGGAAAAAAGGAAAAAGAGGGGAGAGAGAAAGAAAGGAAAAAGTCTCAGATTCTTTTTTTTTTTTTTTTTTTTTTTTTTTATTAAAAAAAAAACCATAAAAAGCAAATATTTCAATATCTTAATTAAAAACATTTGGTATTTTTGAATTCAAATTAAAAATCCACCTTGTTTCTGCTCTGGACATCTTACTTATTAGATCACCCTTCCGCCAGTCTAGTTTCACACTCTCGATGCCAAAAAAGACAGTATTTATTAGTGAACTTTGATGTAGAACTTTCAAGTGTTTTAATAATGGGTGTCCCAGATATCCTCTTCTTATATTGTATACATGCTCCTTCATGCGGGTGGCTAATGATCGTTTAGTTCTGCCCACATATATTTTTCCGCATGGGCACTTTATAGCATATATTACGCCTTTTGATTAACAGGATATAAAGTGTTTAATTTCAAACCTTTCCATTCCATTGCAGAATTCTACCATTTTGTTTTTACTACTCATATTACAGTTTTTACAACCGTAACATTTTCCGTTGTTAAAACTGTAATATGAGTCGTAAAAACAAAATGGTAGAATTCTGCAATGGACTGGAAAGGTTTGAAATAAAAGACTTCATAACCTGTCAATCAAAAGGCATAATATATGCTATAAAGTGCCCATGCGGAAAAATATATGTGGGCAGAACTAAACGATCATTAGCCACCCGCATGAGGGAGCATGTATACAATATAAGAAGAGGCTATCTGGGACACCCATTATCAAAACACTTTAAAGTTCTACATCAAAGTTCATTAGAAAATACTGTCTTTTTTGGCATCGAGAGTGTGAAACTGGACTGGCGAAAGGGTGATCTAATAAGTAAGATGTCCAGAGCGAGAACAAGGTGGATTTTTAATTTGAATTCACAAATACCAAATGGTTTGAATTCAGATATTGAACTATTTGCGTTTTAAGGTTGTTCGTTTAAAAAAAAAAGAAAAAAAAAATCTTGAATTTTTCTTTTCTTTCTCTCTCCCCTCTTTTTCCTTTTTTCCCTTGGGATTTTAAATGGGGACAGCATTCCAGTGATTGTTTTAATCCTTTGCACATTAATGTGCATATTGTTGTTTTTCATTGCAGCATTATTTATTGTATTTATTATTTTTGTTTTATGAGGTAGAATATATTAAAGGTTAGGGAAATGTATTCTTGATTGTCTTTTAAGTAACATCATCTGTAACAAACAGGGTGTGGAACAGATATAAGGGCCCCGACTAAGCCAGGCACTATACCCTGATGAAGGAGATCATTATTCTCTGAAACGCGTTTGGTCTTGTATGCCTGCTCGGCTTTCGTTAGCTACAGCCTTAGTGACGTCACTCTAGTCTGTTAGCCTGTATGTGTGGGTCCCGCACGCTGCCGGCCGGAGCGTATTAGCGGTGAACACACCACACTGTTTGTATGTTTTTATATATTATTTCTGACAAATCCACCAACTGAAGATTGAAGTGGACAGAAACCTGGATTAGTGCGAGGTTCCTGGCTGATGTGAGTATCTAGTGAGAATCTCTGGGGAAGTGGTTGCACTATTACAGGTGTGTTCTACACTATTTTATACTATTTGCATGGGGTTGCATATTTTGGAATTTGATTATTTGGGGACTGCTTGTGATTAAATTGGCACTTTATACAGCGAACAGAGCGCGATCGTCTTTTTTATATATATATACACTTTTTATTTCTATTAGAGGATTGCAGCAGGAGATTTCCTCTGACGATCTTTGTGCAGCTCGTTCCCTGCAACACCTGTCGCTTGTATCTAAAGTTGTAGTTAGTTTTATTCTTTGTAAATTGTGTTGGATGTACTGCCTTCTTGTCTGCTGTCTGTAAATGACGCAGGCACAAATAGTGCCATCTCCCTCTCTGTTAGGGTAGGTTCATACGACGTATAGCGGCCTGTACCTGTGCCTGCTGTGGGAAGTACGCACTGGCCAGCTCGTACTTCCAATAGCGCTCTGGCCTGACTCCCATTCAGCCTCACTTTCCCTGGCGAGATGTCACTTCTTTCTACAGGGCATATCTATCCTGCTATTTTGCTTACTGCACTTATATGGAGAGCTGTTGACATACTAAGTGAACCAATAAATCTAATTAATCTTCACTTAAGGAGTGCCGTGGATTTTCTATATATGAGACTGTAGCCTTGAACCTTCCACAGAGCACCCCCGCTTCCTCAGTGTGCGGCACCATTTCATTTCCTGAAAGCTGAAGCGGGATAAACCAGGCATGAAATGCCTTTGTGGTAAAAACCCCTTTAACCTCTTACTGCCGCAGCCAGTTTTGACCTTCCTGACAGAGCCCCATTTTTTAAATCTGACATGTGTCACTTTATGTGAGAATAACTTATTGACACCTATCTATCCATGTGATTCAGAGATTGTTTTCTCGTAACACATTGTGCTTTAAGGTAGTATGAAATTTTGGTCCAAACAATCCTGGTTTATTTGTGAAAAATATCAAAATATTGTGAAAAATTTGCCGTTTTCAAACTCCAAAAATTTCTGCATGCAAGACAGATCGTTATTCCACTCCAAATAGTTTATAACTAGCGTCTACGATATGTCCACAGTAGGTTGGCATCAATTTTTAAATGTCTACAGAGGTGTAGTTTCCAATATGGGGTCTTTTTATTGGTGTTTATTAAATTTTAGCACCTTAAGGTGTCCGCAAACCTGAAATGGAGCCTAAATAAAATCATTTTGAAAGTGAGACCGCAAAGTCTGGTAGGTGCTCTTCCTACTATGAGGCTTGTGGTTGAGCAATATAGCACACTAGGGGCACATATGGGATATCTCTGAAAACGGCAGTATCTGGGGAATCAATATTAAGTTACATTTTGATGGTCACAGCTACCGTATTCCTGTGAATAATGGATAAAAACTGAAAAAACTGAAAAAAAAAGTGAAATTTTGAAGTTTCTGTGAAATACCTAAAGGGTTAACAAAGTTGCTAAACATTGTTGTGAATACTTTAAGGGGTGTAGTTTCTTAGAGGAAGTCTCTATGGGGGTATCTAACATGCAGATCCCTCAAAGCCATGTTAAAACATAAGGCATTGACCAAATAGAATAGGTCCAAAGACCGCTACAAACCTGGTAATTGTTCTTAGGCCATGTCTCCACTGATCATATTTTCGGCGTTTTTTTATTTTTTTTTTTCAGACGACAGCATATTTTAGAACATGTTATATAATACGCCGACACTTTTAGTTTTCTTGCCGTACAATACAATTGTATGGACGATGGCAAAAAAACTAGAAGCTACCACGGTTTTGTACAAAGTGTAACAAAAACCACGGTCCTGCATCGGGCCGTTTTTTTTTTTTCTAATGCAGTGTAGACATAGCCTTAAAGGAGTTGTCTCGCTACAAAGAATAGCTTTCAAATTGTAGGGAACACAAAATAAAGACATTTTCCAAATATATTGCTTTGTTCCTCTGTTTTCCCTAAGGAGATACAAGTGAATTTATGACCTCCCTGGCTATTTCAGTTCCCTCAGTAACTGACCTGTAAACAATTCTCCCCCTGCTGTTTGTTCAATGAGATAACAGTGAGTGATGTCATCACACAGGTCTCAGCAGTGTCTGTGCTGCTGAGCAGTAAAAAGCTTCATTTATATAAAATAAACAGAACTGTAATTAGGGCTTTTGTTTTGGGGATCAGATAAAGCCTTCTGAGAGCAGTTTGAAAAGCTTCTTAGCTAATCTGATCTAATTAGCAACTGAAAGCACAGAGCACTGATCTGTATGCAAATGAGTCAGTCTGAACCAGGAAGTGACAGAGTATTTCATTCATGCATTCTGTGAATCTGTAGGGAGACAACTCCTTTAAGCATAAATCTGATCAGGGAAGATTTTAAAGGGTTGTCCACTAATTATTGGTTCTTATTTAGTATAAACATAAGGGTGCTTTCAAACAGAGCGTTTTTGGTGTGTTTTTTGTACGCGCTTTTGTTTTTTGTTTTTTTCAGAGATGCACAGAATTAATTGCTGTGTATTTTTGCGCAACAACCGCACCAAAAAATGCGTAAAAAATGCACCGTGTGAAAGCACCCTAATAGAAAACCATCCTATCTAGAATAAGAATAATATAGCATACATTCCAGTTCTCAGGATTGGATACCGTGGAGTAACTTTATGGATTAAACGTGGTGTCAGTCATGTGACCTCCTGGGATTCACAATTACTTTGCTGCTTCTACATCTAATACATAGTGGTAATAATGGGAACATACCCAGAGAAACCCCTCTCTTATTGTACACATAAGATTTCTGGCATGCAAATTTTCAGGTTTAATTTCTGCTTCTCTTGGTTCTTAAGTTAGTTTCTTTTAGGTAGCTTATAAAATAAGGCAGACATGTTGAAGGGCAGCGAGAGGAAAATGTAATTTTGCTTTGATTTATTAAATTAAGATTGGAGCCTGAATTAATTGAAGATGTTTCCTCTGTGTCTCTGGAGAACGCTGGTGTTTGCTGCCAATCCTCTTGTTAATTTTAGGTCTCTTAGTCTAATAAATTTGATATCCCATGTTTTTTTTTTTCTTTTGTAAGTTCTAGTATTCTTTCTGTTGCAGCTCAGCTTAGAATTGTCTGAAATATTGATTGTGTTCATTAGAATTGTTGCAAATGGGGATTTGTTACTTATAATTAAGGGGGTTTTCTTACTACATTGATTAGCTTTAAAGGGAATCTGTCGCCAATTTTTTATTTATTTTTTTTATACTTATTAAATCAAGACCTTGATCCATATTCTTTTCCTCTTAGTCGTTTTTATTTCCTGATCGTAGATTTCTCAATTCGGCCGTCTACATATGGTTGTGGGGAAGACATTCTTGCTTGCACTGCTTTAACAGCAGTCAGAGAGATACTTTACAGCAGCTTCATGCACATAGGATTCTTAAGACAGATTCTGTCCCATAGACTTGTATGGGAGAGTTTTCACTGTGAAGGAAGGGGAGAGGGGGAGCTGTGACCTCTCCTCTTGTGACTGGTGGATTCTGTGTTATCCGTACACAATGGTGTCTCCTTTCAGTTTGACCCTGTTTTTACTGATAAGGAGCACACTGCTGAAAAGCTCTCTAAACAGAACAGGAAGTGTCAGACGATTATTAGGCTTAGTGGCCAAAGTGAAAACTACAGGACGTAAGAATTATTCCAAAAATACTGAAAGTGATAAGGAAAATTAAAAAAAAAAAATTCCTAAAAAATGTGTTTAACATAAAAATGTGAGTTAAACAATAAGTCATTTTTTGATGACACATTCCCTTTAAACTTAAAGGCAGAAATAAATAAAGATTATTATCAACAATACATTATATGTGGATAAGAATGTGAAAAGCTTATTCACATATTGCTGAAAAAATCCAAAGGGAACTGAGGGTATGCTACAAGGTTTCATAATTACACAAGAAACTCATGATACTGTGGAAAAATGTTATCTCAACTTTTTGAATACTTTTATTCAGATCTAAGACTAAATAACACCGTGCAGTAAGATATCACTGCCAAATGAACTTTGCTACATACTTTAGGCTCTGTCCACATGACAAAGATTTTTAGTCGGATTCCACACTGATTCAACCTGGAAATCCTTGTTGAAAACTGAAAGAAAACGGTTCCCATTGATCTTAATCGAAAATATGCATTGTAGTTCCATTGTTTTTCACTATCAATAGGTTTATTTTGTACTGATATTTCGTATAGCCTTTATAAAGTTCTAGAGCTGCATTCATAATAATGTTGGTTTCAACTGAAAGTCAACAACACGTTTACTGATCGATACAACCTTAAAGGGGTTGTCTCACTACAAGGATTGCTTCTTATGTTACAGATCTTGCAAAAACAAGTCACTTTGCAATATGTGTCCATTAACAGTGTCCTACCTATTCCTAGAGATCCCCTCTTGTATGGGCTGCATCAGCTCCTCAGATTGCTATAGCTACAGACCTGTTTGATCTCTCATGATAGGCTGCCAGTACTGGTTGCTATAGCTACAGGCCTAACTTCTACTGCTGCCTAGTAGAAGCCAGGAAACATGCACCTGAATTAAAAATGAAACCAAGAAAACAGGACTGAGGTAAGATGAATCGATGTAGTGAGACAACCCCTTTAACAACATTGCTTAAAGGGGTTGCCTTACCATGCTGTTTCAGAACCAAAAGCAGATTCAGATTCTTGTATGCTGTCTCTTCCTGGTTGGCAGCTTCAATGGCAGTGAGTATCTTATCAGCTCAGCATTTATAGTTCTTCTAAAATCACTGACATAAGAGCAGGAGATGTTATCAATAAGTGCAGAAAGCTACATTGTTCAAAGTAAGCAAACCAAAGGAGACCAATTACTTGTTTGAGATAACTTGTTTGTTCTCAAGCTGCCGGCAGCCCGACCTGTGTCATAGCTGCTATCAGATAAGGCAGAGCAGAGAGAGAAGGGGAGAGCAGGCTGGTAACCTAGAGAAGCCTATGTACACTCAGGGCAGATAAAATCTTTCTGATCTCCTCAACAAAGCAAAAAAGCAATATATTTGGGAAAACTATTCAATTACCGTTCCCTACCTGTTGAAAGCTAATCTTTTTAGTGTGTTAACCCCTTTAAGGGTTAGGACATGCAATACAGTTGCCGTGCAGTTGCATTGTGGTTGTGTTTCAGGAGCATTATGCCGCATACCGTTTCCGCTCTCAAAATGCTGCAGTTATTGCTTTAAATCTATACTTCATTCTTGTAGTCATTTTGCCATTTGCTTTTATTACTATTACGTTGCTGTTACAACTACTATCAAACCAGGGCTGTGGAGTCGGTAAGCGAAAGGTCTGACTCCTCAATTTCCCAAACTTCCACTCCGACTCCCGTTCCCCTTTATGTGGCGCATGTCTACGTGATAACTTTACTGTAGTAAAATGGTAACATCAGGCTGTTTATCACCTTATGATACAATAATCAAACTATTTAGGTAGAACATAAAATATATTTATTAGTATTCAAATTTATAACACAAAAACTTTAATGAATTATTAATATTAAATATGCAAAATGCTGCAGTAAGTGGGGAAAAAACAAAACATAAATGCACTGAATAACATTTGTTGGGTCTATGAATTTGTTCAGAGAAATAGTATCGCCTCCATCAGATCCTTCATAGACGACCTCATATCTGATCTCTTTATTCTAAGCTACATAACGGCCTCTCTACACTAACTTGGGATGGGGGCAAAGCAGTGACCACATTGGCAACATCTCTAACAGTGTCAGGGTATAAAGGAATCGCCTCAGCCACTGTCCGTTTTGATGAACGGTTGAACTCTTCTACTTTGAAAGCAGGTGAAAAATTTTGCTGAATTCTGGTCAAACTGTTTGCTTGTAACTTGAATCTGCTTTGAATCAAATAAACTTGTATATCACAGGGGTTTGCTTCTCATATCCTGCTCTCACATAGCATAAACCTCCAGACAAGTTCCCTTTAACTTCTTGGGTGAAGGCTCATACTGCACTGAAATAGCAGAGGCTACTGGGAGATCTGAGGTATGTATGTTAGTACAGCACAGAAAGAGTCCAATGGACAGCTGGTTGAATTGTGAATGAAGTATTATCAGCAGTCTTTTATTACAGATCCATAAACACAATGGGCCGCATTTATCACATCTGTCTAACAGGAGAACTATCTTTGTTGCTCATAGCAACCAATCAGAGCTCAGTGTTTATTTTTAAACTACTCTTGAAAAATAAAAGTTGGGCTCTGTTTGGTTGCTATGGGCAACAAAGACGGTCTGTCAGCCAGTTTTGATAAATGAGGCCCTATGTGTTGTGCAGGGCTGTGGAGTCGGCAAGCCAAAGCCCCGACTCAGACTCCTCAATTTCCCAAACCTCTGACTCCGACTCCTGACTCCCTCATACACGGCGCATGTTTAAGTGATAACTTTACTGTAGTAAATTGGTAACATCAGGCTGTTTATTACTTACTGATAAGCAAAATGTTAACATTGTTTTGATCTGTTGAACACTTGTGGGTAGAGTTGAAGAAAAAGCTGTATTTGTATCCAAGTCCAGTCTGCTCCAACATTGGGAATGTGTAGAAGAGACCTGGGATCAGATTTTGGTCAAGATATGCTTGAATCTGATTCAGAGCCCAGAAGGATTCAGGCAGTATTGAAAACCAAAAGGTGGATTTCCCAAATACTAACAAAATAATAGAAATTAACATTTTGATTTTTAGTAGCAAAACAGTAACAAAGCAGTTACAGGAAAGAATCTGCAGATCTAAGCAGATGCTAAATACTTGCAAGTCAAATTTGCTTAAGATGGGTAAGATGACTGTATATAAAATTACAGTAGTCTCATGTACAAAGCTGTAGTGGATGGTGAGATATGGAGCCTGGAAGTCACAAGTTCAAAACAATGTTACCATTTTGCTTGTCAGTGTAAAATATATTTATTGGATATGACTTTAGAACACAAAAAAATTGTAAATATGCAAAACACTGCAGGAACATTTGTGGAGTCTCTGAATTTGTTCTGAGAAATAGTATTGCCTCCATCAGATCCTGCATACATGACCTCACATCTGATCTCATTATTTCCCGGCTAGAGAACGGCCTCTCTACAATAACTTGGGTTGGGGGTAAAGCGGTGACCACAGGGGCAACATCTCTAAGGCTATGTTCACACGGCTTTAAATTGGACGTATTTCAGTCCGTAATTACGCACCGTAGTGCGCAAATTACGTCTGGAATACGTCCAAGTCATTATGGTAAACCACAGTTCTCATAGAGAACTATGGATTACGTCTCCTCTCACTGCTCGGCGAATACGCCGAGGGGGGAGATAAGTGACATGTGAATTACCAGCGGCGTATACGTGCCGCTGGCAATGCAAGTCTATGGGCCGGCGCGGTGCCGGCCCCCCGCTCCCGCCCCACGGTGTAATTGCGGGGCGTAATTACTCCCTGCATTTAAGCTGTGTGAACCCAGCCTAACAATGTCAGGGTATAAAGGAATTGCCCTCAGCCACAGTCAGTTTTGATGAACGGTTGAACTCTTCTACTTCTTTGAAAGAAGGTGAAAAATTTTGCTGAAATCTCTTTGCCATGCGAGCAGAATCTTTTCCCCTGGGGCAGCACTTTGCCTGCTCCATGTCATCAATTACACTCCTCATGTGATAAGGCTGAAGATATGGGAGCAGTAGCACTGGCCGGACCCAATTCCTCTTGCTCTTTGCATCGAACTAACTGGACCAACTAATGATATATTTTGGGAGTCGGAGTCGGTCCCTTTTATGACAACTCCGACTCCTGCAAAATAGGCACCAACTCCACGACTCCGACTCCACAGCCCTGGTGTTGTGGCATGTTTATGTTCAGTGTTGCATAACTTCACACTACCAGTAAGAAGGACTTATAATTGCCCTACCCCTCTCAGTTGCGGACCTTCAGATTGGGGTTTCTCAGATCTGCTGGAAAGTGTGACGCCGCTGTCCAACCAAGTAACTTTATCATTGAAGAAAAAAAACATAAATATATGGTGGTAATATGCTAAGAATAGGAGAAGCTACGGTAGATACCGTGTTTCCCCGAAAATAAGCCATTGTCTTAAAGACGAGCTAAAACTTCTTTTTAGGGGATGTTTTATATTTCTATGAACAATAATTCACATTTATTGTTAAACAAAACAACATGTATTAATATACTGTAGTGATTTCATCGCAAACACCAGCATAAGCAGCCAAACTCTGAATTGCATTAAAAAATGCACTATGTCTTATTTTTGGGGGTGTCTTCTTTTCGGGGAAACAGGGTACATACGTAGATATAGTTGTGAAGATGCTGAGCAATTAAAGGGTTTTTTAGAAAACTGATGGCCGCTCATTTCTAAACGGTGACATGAGGCAGTGGCATGTGGCTGCAACTAATCAGCGTCTGCGGTGGCGATGACCCCTTCAGCCAGAAACAGGTAGTAAACAAAAGACCAGGGTGAAGGAGAATGTCAGCAGCGCTGGAGGCGAGTATAACAATTCATTTTAATGGCCATCAGTATCGTAAACCATTTTAATACATTGAAGCCAACAACCCATTTAAGACTGATTATAAAAATGGAGATTTATAAACTTTACTTTAGCTGAACGGTATTACTTGGCACATATGGACTTGAGGGAATTTTTTACAATATATACACAAAGTAATGGGACATTATAATCTACTTGGTGGCAGATTATAAAATATCCTGGATTTATGGATCTTTCTCTGTAAGGCTGTATTTAGATGTTGCTTTATTTCAACATTACATTTTTTTTTCTTTTAAAAAAGAATCAACATGAGGTACTATAGTATTGTTATACTATTGATTTAAAAAGAATGACATAAGAAGTATAGCTATACAAATTATAAATGTAACACTGTAGCCTGAAGGCATAAACATGACTAGCACATAAGGTCTTTAGAAATAGTAATGTTCCGAATCCATGTACAAGACCAAGTGTCTATGAATGAAGAAAGAGCGAGCATGTTTTAACAATTGCATGGCAATGTTAGTAAATAGTAACAAATGCACAGAACCATCAAAATAGATTTGTCTTTTAACCGCAGAAAAACACATATATTTTTTCAAAATCGAGTGCATTTTTTTAAATTGTGTGTTTTTAAAATGTACTCTAGTCTGGAACACTGGGGTGAAAAATCCTCATCAAATCGAAATTAATTTTAAAAAATTCACGTCTTTTCTGAAAAATGCATGGATTTTGGTTGTGTTCAAAAAATGCAACATGTAAACCCAGCTTAAAGGGGTTTTGCCACGAAGTAAAATTAACGTGTGAAGCTTGCACATGAAATAACAAACATTTTCACCATTCGTTATTTTTAAAAATTCTGCGTCGTCTTTGTTTTAGCTGCTCCTTTAGTGATCCATTGTTTACAGCTCGTCTCCAGGGGATACGACCAGGGCTGAGAGCTCCTCACTCCTGGTCAGACATGCTCAGACATCACCTCTCCTCTCAGGCAGCTACTGAGTGTTCAAACCCCAGGTGCTGTCATTCTACTCTTGTCCTCTGTACTCTGTAATTAGTCAAACAGTGCAAATAAATGAAAAAGAAACCTCAATCAGGTCTGTGCATTGATAAAGAGAAAAAAAAACACAGGTTTGATTCCTGCAGGGAGTTGAATCTAGGACCCTTGTGCCTGGAGGCAAAAAGTTTACCTCTCAGCTACTCACAATGCCTTATATAAACAGTCCTTTCTTTGACTAGAGAGAGGAAAGGCCTGGTGATGTCATCCTGCTGGGTCACATGATAGGCAATTCAAACAAATCACACACGCCCCCTTCTGAGCACACAATGCTGGATGCAGGAGGTATGAAATGAGATCATGGCAAAACCCCTTTAAGGCTACTACAAAAGTCCTATATTCTGCTTACTGATGATTCTTTTCCCCAAGTGTAACGTTAAATGCTTTTCTGTCTTAAAAGACAAATGTGTTAAGATAGTGATACACCATTCTCTACTGCAGCAATGCCAGAGGAGGTTGCTGCTGCCTGAGCACCGGTACTGCCCCCATCAACAGGCAGTCAAACGTGTTACAAGTTTTGCCTACTTGTTTCCTCTCCTGCGTTTGCTGTTTGGCTTCTTGATGGTGGCAGCAGATGGTTGTCGGAGGTGATACAGTGTCATAATATCAGCTGTCATTTTCTGTCTACATCAGCACTCACTAACACTGATGTGGTAACACATAAACTGAGAGAAGAATGTATACAAGTATGTGCCGACATGTGCAAAAATGTAGGTATGCAGTGTGACAGTCGCGAGTGTGTAGGTGAGACTGGGATGGCATGGATCCCCCTGCTATTCATTTATTCTGATGTTTGTAGAATTGAAGTGAGAGTTTAATGCATGTAAACACCAATCCGAATTAGACATGAATTACTAGCGGCGTATACGCACCGCTAGTAATGATAGTTTATGGGCCGGCCAGGTGCCGGCCCCCCGCTCCCGCCCCGCCCCCGTCCACACGGCGTAATTGCGGGGCGTAATTACGCCCCGCAAATAAGCCGTGTGAACCCAGCCTATGGGTACAGATCTAAGACATGCGGGTATTTAAGCGTATGTGCACACAGCGTGTCGAATATGTTTTTACAATATGTAAAACGTATCCAAACACGTATTTCACAAACACACTGTGAACATACTCTATTTGTGTACGGATTATGTACCCAAATACATATTTAATAATGTTCCATTCAATTTTCATGATTTCAATATAAAATCCGTATCGACGTTCAGACAATACGTATAAATTGCAAACGTTATAGTATTGCATTTTACGGATCTGTATAAAGATGTGACATGTCACTTCCTGATCCGTTTTACGCATTTAAAAGCTAAAAGAAACAATAGGGTACATTTTTGCAGTCCAGAAAACGTATCTAAATACACAGCACACTTTGTGGTATGTGTTTGGATGCGTTTTACGCAATATACACTCACCGGCCACTTTATTAGGTACACCTGTCCAACTGCTCGTTAACACTTAATTTCTAATCAGCCAATCACATGGCGGCAACTCAGTGCATTTAGGCATGTAGACATGGTCAAGACAATCTCCTGCAGTTCAAACCGAGCATCAGTATGGGGAAGAAAGGTGATTTGAGTGCCTTTGAACGTGGCATGGTTGCTGGTGCCAGAAGGGCTGGTCTGAGTATTTCAGAAACTGCTGATCTCCTGGGATTTTCACGCACAACCATCTCTAGGGTTTACAGAGAATGGTCCGAAAAAGAAAAAACATCCAGTGAGCGGCAGTCCTTGTGGGCGGAAATGCCTTGTTGATGCCAGAGGTCAAAGGAGAATGGGCAGACTGGTTCGAGCTGATAGAAAGGCAACAGTGACTCAAATAGCCACCCGTTACAAACCAAGGTAGGCAGAAGAGCATCTCTGAACGCACAGTACGGCGAACTTTGAGGCAGATGGGCTACAGCAGCAGAAGACCACATCCGGGGTGCCACTCCTTTCAGCTAAGAACAGGAAACTGAGGCTCCAATTTGCCCAAGCTCATCGAAATTGGACAGTAGAAGATTGGAAAAAACGTTGCCTGGTCTGATGAGTCTCGATTTCTGCTGCGACATTCGGATGGTAGGGTCAGAATTTGGCGTCAACAACATGAAAGCATGGATCCATCCTGCCTTGTATCAACGGTTCAGGCTGGTGGTGGTGGTGTCATGGTGTGGGGAATATTTTCTTGGCACTCTTTGGGCCCCTTGGTACCAATTGAGCATCGTTGCAACACCTTGTTGAATCTATGCCACGAAGAATTGAGGCAGTTCTGAAGGCAAAAGGGGGTCCAACCCGTTACTAGCATGGTGTACCTAATAAAGTGGCCGGTGAGTGTAGTTTGTATTGTAAAAACGTATTCAACATGTCATGTGCACATACCCTTAGGGTTACAGATCTGTCACCCTGACACTTATGATACAGATCTAGAACACACCGACACTTAAGGTCCAGATCTATGATACACTGATATTTAGGGTTACAGATCTATCACTTTCTGACACTTAGGGCAACAAGTGTGAATGTTGCCGCTGACACAGGCCAGTTCTAAATAACTTTAAAGCAGTGTAGACTGCGCCAGAATGTATGACCCTGTTCTTCTGCTGGTCATACATACAGGCGCAGTCTAGTGCCAATATGACAAGTCTGGCTCAAGCAGATCACCTTTACCCTGGTCTGGCTGTTCTAACTGTTCTGCGCATAGGATTGGCATCAAACATTCATAAATGTGTCTAATTCTACGAATGTGGTGCGCTACACCCCAAATCTTTGGCGCATTACGAAGTGTCTGGGCCAGCGCCGTTTGTGCCAAAGTTTGGCGTGCAACTGTTAATTCATCTATAGAACATGGCTACTACAGCTTTTTGCTGCAAAGTACATCAGAATACTGGCACAGCCCCATCCATACATGTCGCCCTTAGTGTACAGATCTATGGCACAGTGACTCTTAAGGTACAAATCTATGACAGTCTGACTCTATGACCTGCTATTACTTTGGGTAAAGATCTATGACATGGTGTCGCTTATGGTACAGATTATGGCATACTGACACTTAGAATACAGATCTATGACACTTAAGGTTACAGATCTATACAACACTAACACTGAGGGTACAAATGTATAACACGCAGACACTTGGGGTACAGATTTATGACATGGTGACAGGATACAGATCTAGGATACTGACTTTTAGAGGACAAATCTATGACACACTGAACACTTAGGGTTACAGAGCTATAAAGCGCTGACCTTTAAGGTACAGATCTATGACATGGTGATACTTGGGGTGACATGTTTGTACAGGGCTGTGCCAGTATTCTGGTGTCCTAATAAAGTTAAACACCTGCACACAAGGTATGAACAATAAGGTGTAGGTGTTATTTACATGTGAGACAGTATTATGCCAGAATGCTCCAAATAGATAATTATTCTTGGACTAATAATCTAATTACTGCGCAGAATTCAGAATTGGAAAACATTTAGATTAGAGATGCAGATGTCCATGTGACGTTACGGCCAGCAGGCCTTTATCAAACCACATCTGTAGTAAATGGTAGGTAAAGAAAGAGGGGCATCTGCAGTATAGGTATAATATAAAGAGTATATCTGGGAAATAGGGGTAACCCGTTGTAAATGGCGAGGAAAGAGGAGATAGGTAGTAGGAGCGCTGTCCGGAATATGTCCGGTAAGGTAGAGGAGCTCTGACACACTGACTCTTAGGGGACCGATCTATGACACACTGACTCTTAGGGGACAGATCTATGACACACTGACTCTTAGGGGACAGATCTATGACACACGACTCTAGGACAGATCTATGACACACTGACTCTAGGACAGATCTATGACACACTGACTCTTTGGGGGCAGATCAATTACACCCCAACACTTGGGGTACAGATCTATGACACACTGACTCTTAGGGGACAGGTCTATGACACACTGACTCTTAGGGGACAGATCTATGACACACTGACTCTTAGGGGGCAGATCAATTACACACCAACTCTTAGGGGACAGGTCTATGACACACTGACTCTTAGGGGACAGATCTATGACACACTGACTCTTAGGGGACAGATCTATGACACCCTGACTCTTAGGGGACAGGTCTATGACACACTGACTCTTAGGGGACAGATCTATGACACACTGACTCTTAGGGGGCAGATCAATTACACACCAACACTTGGGGTACAGATCTGACACACTGACTCTTAGGGGACAGGTCTATGACACACTGACTCTTAGGGGACAGATCTATGACACACAGACTCTTTAGGGGGCAAAAATCAATTACACACCAACAACTTGGTACAGATCTGAACACACTGACCTTAGGGGACAGGTCTTATGACACATCTGATCTCTTGATGGGAAGATCAATGACATCACATGACCCAAGGGCAGATCTATGACATCCCACAATTTTAGGGGACAGATCTAGGACACACTGACATTTAGGGGTCAGATCTATGACACACTGACATTTAGGGGACAGATCTATGACACACTCACTTTTGGACACAGAAATAAATGTATTACAGGTTTATCTTCAAGTTGATTCATGTCGCTGGAACCCTGCAGGGAATCTTTTATGCACTTTCTTCAGTTCAGTCTCTGATTTGCTGGAAATAACATTGTGCATCCATCTTGAACACAAGGACTGCATTAATGTCCTGTTACATAAACATGTGCATAAGTGCTTTATGTACAGATATCCACCCTCTTATCTGTCACGCACAGCGTGCTTTATCCAACATCCAGCACAGACATCCAGGACATCTGCAGTATATAGCACTGGCCTGTGCTTACATTACAGAACATGTGTGCGCCATACGTTCCTATACCACTGTGAAACTATTTATCACTAGTAGATAATCAAGGGGCATCCTTAGCAAAATATATTACTATTAACTGGGATTAGAAAAATGTCCCAATGTGAGACAGCGTGAGAGCACTAGAACAAAAACACAGGCAGAAACTAATAACTTCCTCCTTGACCCTGCGGAGTAAGTCTGTGCCACGGAATGAGGCCTTTTAGGCTCAGTGATCATCCCATCACTGTTGGTTTTATCTATCAGACAAGGCAGAATAGGACCTGTTCATTGGGATGACCTTTATTCTTGCAGTTCAATAAGCCATGCATCCAGCTGTGCTAGTGCCGGCTCGTCAGAGACGCTCCTGTATTTACTTTAGGATAACAGTTTCCTGCAGGAGGTTATTCTTGTCCTGGTGTGCTTCTTCCATGATGGACAAGTGATTGATCAATCCTTATATTTTTGTTGAATTGTTTTTTAGTTTTTCAAGGCACCAACATAAAATAAAGCTCAATGCAGAGAACCTTCAACTTAGGAGCGTGACAGTGGAGTCGTAGCATCTCCTGTCATGTCTGTTATAGTAGATCCTTGTATTTCCTGTAAAATAATTCTTTAACATCTTCTCTTATATCTCCGGGTTGTGCTGTTCCTCTGATATTCCTCCTAGGAATGTATTACTGAATCAGACAGGTGGGTGTCACCATTCCAGATTTCAGAGGAGTGTGTCCCTGCAGATACTGACTGGGGAATGTCAGGCTGTCCATAGACACGCCCCTAATAGGTAGCACCCAGTTGACGGATTGGTAATGAATTTCTAGTAGGAATAAGAGAGGAACCACACAAGATTCGAGATTTGAGGAAAGATGTTTCAGGGTTGTTATGAGTCTGAGACACAAGTATTTATTAAACAGACATATCAGGAGATGTCACAGGTCCTCAGTAGGTCCATCATCACCTAGTCTCTGTGGGTGCCTGGCTTCATATTAACCTCAGCCAGTCGTTAGAATGACAAAGCTCAATCTCCATAAGATCTGTGTCACCACCTGTGGATAACAGCCCTGAACATATTCTGACTCCTGTTCAGCTAGAAATGATTTATTAAGCAATAAGGAAGCCTTCATAATGTAGTGTTATAATCTCCCCCCCCTTCT
Source organism: Phyllomedusa bahiana (assembly GCA_025379985.1). Lineage (NCBI taxonomy): Eukaryota > Metazoa > Chordata > Amphibia > Anura > Hylidae > Phyllomedusa > Phyllomedusa bahiana. The sequence continues at coordinate 79,221 of JAODAL010012681.1, forward strand.
CACCACCAAGTGTCTCTATTTAAGTACCTTCTTACACACATATGGAGCCAAATGTCACAGGAAGACAATTACCATCAGTATATTTGCCTTGGTTGCATTTCCGCTATATTTGTGCTTTGCCAAGCAATGAGCCAAGAGATTTATTGTAAGCTAAAGTTGGCAGCATGCAGTGAGGTTGAAATGTTAATGGCCAGTGGTCGTTTGTGTGTGTACCTGGCAAGGCCATGGTCATAAACAGTGCTCCAGTAGGTGCATGTACTTTATCAGTAAGATCTATGTAATGTTTTCCAGTGACTACAGTGCTAACTGAGACTTTATTGGCCAACTATACATTCTTCATTTGATGAAGTCCGCATCTTTTTAATATATTTCCAGCAGTCATTACCTTATTTTTATTTCCTGCCCACTGTCTACTGTAGTACTGGGAAAAGTGTTCTGTCCAAACACTGTCATACCCAGACCGGTTTATCATTTTATCTTAAACCCTTAAAGGGATTGTCTCACTACATCTTTTCATCTTACCTCAGTCCTGTTTTCTTGGTTTCATTTTGAATTCAGGGGCTTCTTTACTGGCTTCTACTAGGCTGCAGTAGAAGCCAGGCCTGTAGCTATAGCAACCAGTCTTGGCAGCCTATCGAGAGATTGAACAGGTCTGTAGCTATAGCGACCCGGGAGCTGATGCAGCCCATACAAGAGGGGATATCTAGGAATAGGTAGGACACTGTTAATGGACATATATTGCAAAGTAACTTGTTTTAGCAAGATCTTTAACATAGAAAGCAATCCTTGTAGTGAGACATCCCCTTTAAGCACCAGGTCGAAAAAGGCCTTGATAACGAGCACATTTTTTTTTTTAGTTTTTGCCTCCCTGTGTTTCAACAGTCATAATATTTTTTTACATTTTTCTACGACACAGTTGAATGAGGACTTGTTTTATGCGGGAGAAGTAATTTTTTTGGGAGGGTTAGTTTGCGTTTACACATTAACTACTGCACAATTAAAAAAATAATAATAATTGCATCGTGAACATAAAGCATTTTTTTCCCTATTTGTTTCTTTAAATTATTTTTTACATAATTTATATTTCATATTAAACAATCTATTAGATGAATTTTACAGGTTATTATTGTCATAAAAAGGAAGAAAAATTTCCTGTTTCCAATAAAATCCAAATTTTGTTTAAGTCCCTGTAAAAACAAAACATGGAGCAGGAAAGGACATTCAAGACATTAAAAAAATACAACGCCTTAAAGAATATTATGGTCGTGTGGATACCTAATATGTGTAGATTTTTTTGTGTAATGTACTATGCACAATAATTTTTTAATTAAATACTTATTTTTACTTATTTTTTCCACACTTTATATTTTTTTTTTTTTTTTTTAATCCCATTTAGGGTACATCCCCAGGGCACTGGTTTTCAGTCGGATTTACAGACGGTTTCTGGATTTGAAAACCATCTGTAAACAGACTGCAACCTTTTCCCTTTGTTTAAAATAGAAAATCCGGGCATATTCAACGACATTTTTTTTCCCCCGGGACGTTTTTTACACTGCCGGCATAACGAAAAACTTAGAATGTGTTCATTCTTACGGCCAGTTTTCGGGGGGAACATGAACATGAAGGTGGACGGCTTGATTCCGCAAACCGTGCACAAAAGCCATCCCCTTACATGCCAAAAAATGACGAAATACCGGTCGGATAATCCAACTGATATTTTGTTATGGCCGGTATTTTTTTTCCCTCCAAGAGCTGTGCAGGGTTTAAAATTTTTTTAAAGGGGAAAGGTTTGTTTTTATCGTCCCCAAATTTGGATTATATGCAACATTTTGATCCTTTTTTTTCCCCCTTTTTCTGGGAGGCTGGATGAGCACAAAAACAAAATTAAATTTCTGTTTGTATTGTTTTTGTTTTCAAGGTTTACCACACGGGGTAATTAACGCACTATTTTATTAGATTGGATGGATAATATATGGTAATGGGAAAAGATTTCTTTATTTTTTGTATTTTTTATTTATGGCCACTTTTTTGTTTATCCTTTATCTTTTGTATTACCATTTAGTCCACCTCGGTGAGTTGAACATGCAATCACTTCAATGCTTTTACTATATACTGCAGCACTAAAGTACTGCATAATAAGGTGTTTCATTCAACTCTTATAACACCATGCCTACAATTATAGTAGCCACGGAGGCCTTCACTTGACCCCCAGCTGCTATGGCAACCCAAAAGGCACCCGGGTCTGCCAACTGGGCCCAACTAATCATTTAGACATCGCAGTCGGGTTTACTGTGGTGTCTTAAATGATTAAATGGCCAGGAAATGAATTGTTTCCGATCCTGACCCAAAATCGGGGGCTATTCAAATAACAGCTGCACCCCCCCCGTTTATGGGGCAGGGAACAAAAGAGTCTTCTTCCTGCTCTTTAAAGGGGTTTTTTCCCCGAATAAAATTTACGGGAATTCAAATGAAAAAACAAACATTTTCACCATTCATTATATTTAAAAAATTTCCCTGGACCTTTTTTTGTTCAACTGCCCCTCTAGTGATTCTTTGGGTTTACAGCTATCCCAGGGGATAAAACCCGGGGCTGAAAAGCTCCTCAGCCCCTGGCCGCACATGCTTAGACATCACCTGTCCCCCTTTAGGCAGCTACTGAGTGTTTAAACCCCCCGTTCTGTCATTCTACTCCCCCTCCTCTGACTCCTTAGTAATTATCCCAAAAGGCAAATAAAAAAAAAAAAAAACCTCAAACAGGTATTACATTGAAAAAAGAAAAAAAAAAAAACACAGGTTTGGTTTAAAAGGATTTGGGAACCCAGGACTTTTTGCCTGGAGGTAAAAAAATTTTAAACCCCTCAACAAATTCACAATGCTTTACATAAACAGAACCCTTTTACTACAGAGGGAAAGGCCTGGGGGATTCACCCTTCCTTGGGGCACAAAATGCAATTTAAACAAAAACACACACGCCCCCTTCTGAGCACACAGAGCTGAAGAGCTGGGGTGAAAAAGAGGGTCGTGGCCCAAAACCCCTTTAAAACCTCCCTGGGCGACAATCCACAACTAAGGGTTAATTATAGCATACTGAACCAAACCAGCGTCCAATCAAAGTCCAAATAGTTTGTTGCGGATTTCACCAAAATAATTTTTTAAGTTTCCATTTTTACTTCAATTTTACTGTGGGGTTTTGTCGTATCCACGTCGGGGAAAGTGACAAATAAATCCCCTCTTTTCTGTTTTTCTCTTTTAAAAATTTTTCGTTTTTGGGAAAATTTAGGGTTTTCTACAATAAAACACAAATTTCCTGGAAACAAGGGGATTTTAAATTTAAGTTTTGGACAGGGAATAAGTGAATTCAGCCCGAATCCGCTTGGGTTTCTTTTAAAAAAAGTTTTTCGGGGAATGTCATTTTGATCCTACCCTAAGGCCGTGTTCACACCTTATTCCCAACGTTTATGACCATTGCCTCACAAACCCCGTGAATAAGGGGGGGGGGGGGGCCGAGCGCGGCGGGGGCGCCGCCCCCGCCCCATAACAATGCTTGTTTACGGCGTGTATTGCCCTGGATAATTGCAGTCATTTTCCCCTCCCCCCGCGCGGATTCGCCAGCGGGGGGGGGGGGGAGCAGAATCCACGTTCCAGAGACAGGGGTTTACCGTAATTACTCCCAGGATTTGCGCCGTACGCAGCGCAAACCGGCGCGCATACGGCCCCAAATCCGCGAAAATAACCAGTGAACGAGCCTAAGCACAATACTTCTCAAAAGGGAATTTTTAAGGCATATTCCAGATGGGAAAAAAAAGTTTTTGCCAGCTCACCACCTCCACGGGAAACAAATGTCCAATCCACTTGGTCAATTTTAGCACCAAGAAAACGAAAACGATCCCAATTCCAATATGTACATTTAAAAACCCAAAAAAAATTTTATTTAAATCTTCATAAAAAATAATAGGCAGGTGCATAGGCACATATGTAACAACAGCCTTGTAATGACCCCCAAGCGACCGTTTCGGGGGCAGAAAGCAGGTTCCCCCTTTCCATAGCAAACCCTATTCTATGAAAGGGGAATCGCTTTGCTGTCCCCGAAACGCTCAGCTTTAGGGGCACTCACGGGCTCTTGTCTATAATTTTCCATGCACCATGCCCATTATTTTTTTTGAAAAATTTTAAAAAAATTTTTGTTTTTAAAAGCTACATATTTGGGAAATTTCGGACGTTTTTCGTTTCATTTCACTGAGGGGAATGGGAAAAAAAGTCCTGACATAGATCTACCAACACCCCCCCAAAGAATAAGTTTTGAAAATTAGAAAGATGCAAATTCAAAGCATAACCACCCCTACCTTCCCCCCCTTCCCTCCTCAGAAAAAAAAGGCATGAAATTCCCTGGTTTTTGTTTCATAATTGACCCCTTTAAAGAAAAATATCCAAATTTTCCCTTAGAAGTCATTTGGAAAAGATCTTTTTGTTCTTGTAAGAGAATATTGAAAATACCAAAGTAGTACTCTGAGATCACAATAAAAAAGTTTTCCTAAATAACATGGAATTCTTAAATTTGGGAAATTTCACTTTTTTAAATTTTCATTGCAAAAGAAAAATAACAGGGGACCCTTTAGCTGGAAACTGAGAGGGTTTTTGCGAAATTTCATTTTTACCCCAAATTTTTTTTAAATTTTTCTTTAAAAAAAATCCTAAAATTACAAACCCTTTTTTTTGTGCCACTCAAACCCAGCTATTTTCCCTTTTTGTTTTTTTTTTTTTTGGGGCAAAGGTCTTCATGGGTCAACAACCCATAAAAATAAAGTCGGGTTGAGATCTGAGAAAATTGAAGGCCAAATCAACACCTTGAACTTCATTTCCCAAAAAACCCTTCTGAGCCCAATTTTTTTCAGGTGACCCGGGCAAAAGTAACCCTTGCTAAAAGATGCCCCTTTCCTGTAAGAAAACCAATTTCCATAAATTTCTTTTAAATCGATCTGCAGCATTTATTTTGGGAGGGGGTTTTTTTTTAAGGGGAACTTTCACTTGCATGACAAAGTGCAAGGTTTTCAGACAGATCAATTTCCCCTTGCAACACACTTCCCCCCCGGGGCCCCTTTTTCCCTTTTGGGACACAAATTTTCCCCCTTTCCCGGGGGCCCCACAAGCTAGGGGCCCCAAATTGGGTTTTGCATGTCAAAAGAAAAAAGAAATAAACCCTAATCCCTTGGTTTGGGTTTACTTTTTGAACCTTTTTGTGTTTTTTAGAAAAGTGCAAACAGTTAAAAAAAAAAATGGGGGAAAGGGGGGGCCCAAAAGGGTCCCTGCCCTGCCAAAAAAGTCTTGTAGGCTGAAGTTTGTGGGGATAATAGGTGTGCCCTTTACGGGGGATTTGAGGATGACAAAATGTGATTTTTATGCATTTTGGCAGGGCCCCCCGCAGTGGGTCTCCCCCAAGGGTCCATTATTCTGTTTAAAACAGCTCGACTGTCACCACCGTTTACCATTTTCCCCCCAAAAAATGAAAAATACCACCTGTCATTCATTCATGAAAGAAAAAGTATTCATCAAAAATGGGCCCCACCTTTTTCCCCATTACTAGGGTCTATTATGTGCACATTTTCTATAGGTGCTTTTAGAATGAAAGGGCCGCTGGTTTCCCTGCCCAGCAAGCTATAAAGCCCTGGGGGGGGAATAAATTAAAGGGATACGGGTTTTTTTCCTTTTAGTTAAAGACAGTGTTTTTGGGTGCACGGGAGATCTATTTTTGCTTGCCCTCACGAAATAAGAATTTCTCCCCGCTGATCTGGGCCTTGACCTGCACTCGATAGGTAAAACATACTGTGGTTGTGTGACCCCGGTAAAATCCCATGCATTCCTTTGGGGAGGTTCGATGCCCCGCCCAAGGAATCATGGAGCACAAAAGCTCGGTTTTTTTTTAGTAAAATTTGGGGCAGGTCACATACCCAACAGAACATGTTCCATCATCAGAACCCACATTCGCTGTAGGTAAGAAAGAAACGGCAAACTGCTATCTAAAAGCATTGTCTAATAAACTAAGGAAAAACAAAACCTGGCGTGGTTCTTTTAATTGATTTATGCCACTGTCTTGGCATCACAAAATTGACAGTTTTGCACAACTGTGCAATTTTTGATGTCAAAATAGTGGCCTACATAGCTTAATACATTCCCCCACAGTGTTTTGGGTGGGGCATGACGGACAGCTCTTTTTGCTTTTTGTAAAGATCGGGGCCGTGAGAGTGGGCCTTCTATGCCTGAACATTTACTTTTTTTTCTTCAAAAAAGAAAATTTTTGTGAAATTGCTCCCCTGTTAGAAAATTTGCACAACTTACTTTCTTAATAAACCCCCAACACTATTGAGTTTGTGGTGCCAATGACCCGGTCACTGGTTAATATGCTTTCTAGGGTCCCCTTTGTAATATCCGAACCAAACACCTGTCATTTGGAGATTTTTTGATCCTTTTCCGAGAATCATTGCCCTTTGTAGGGTTTTCAAATCCTTAACTTCCCCAAACAATTTTGAAAATTAAGACAACATAGGAAACTGGGCGCACCATTTTCGGTTTTGATTTGCGCAAAAAAAAAAAAAAAAGTCATTGTCCCATCTTACAGATTTTTTAAAAGATCTTTCAAAAAATGGTGCCTTTCGGTACCCTCGACAGTTTGGGCCAATTCTTGAGGTGGGGTGCCACAAAAAATTTAGAGTGCCGATTTCCCTTCCATTTTCAAACGACGAGACAAATTTTGGTGCATGTTTTGTCCTTTCGGGACAAATTTAAAAGGTTGTGAACATTTTTCATCATACTGACATCTTTACTAACCACTGAGAATACAATGTTTAGTCTGCCCAATTTTAAAAGCCGCCCCTAATGTTTGATTGGGTTTTAAAATTTTGAGGCAATTCTGTATGTCAGCAATTCTGAAAATTTAAGCAACAAAAAAGGGGGCTCAACTCATAGGATAAGTGTTTGACTACATTTTAGTGACATGTCAAAGAAACACAAAAAAATTTCCTTTGGCAATCATCCAAAATGGGAAAAAATTCTCGTTATTAAAGGGGGCAATGTGGGGTTTTAGACTTATATACATTGATCGTCACAAAAAAATTTAAAAAGTTTTTTAAAAAGGGTAAAGGGGAAAAGAGGGGATCGCGCACACCATTAAATATGGTTTTCAAGTCTACATCTGACTCCCTAAGCCTGGCAATGTAGCCAAAACCAATAAATAATCCAAATATAGTCTACATCCAAAAAATAATCACATAAAAAAAAATAGACTAAAAATAACCCTTTAATATTTCACTAAAAGTAATCCCAAAAATGTTTATTTATTTTTTTGACTTCTTTTTTTGGTTTATTTTATAAGTATTAAAGGTTAAAAGGGGTTTTCCACAAAGTAAAATTTGAGGGGAAGTTTTTTTTAAAAAAATTAACTTTTTCACCATTTTATCATTTTTTAAAAATTTTTGTAGCGTTTTTGTTTTTGCTGTTCCTTTTGTGATCCTTGTTTAAGCTCATTCCCCGGGATCGACCAGGGCTGTTCTCCTCATCCTGGTCCCCCGTCAACATCCCTTTTTCTCAGGGACTATGAGTGTTCAAACCCCGGTTGCTGCATTCTACTCCTTCCTTGTGCTCCTTTGTATTAGTCAAACATGCAAATAAATAAAAAAGAAAACCTAAACAAGGGGTGTCATTGTTTAAAGAGAAAAATCCCAGGTTTTGGGTTTTCCGGGATTTGAACCAGGACCCTTGTCCGGGGGCCAAATTTTACCTCTGGCTAATTGTAACTACTCACCCCTTACAAAAACAACCCTTTTCTTTACAGAGAGAGGAAAGCCTGGTGTGACATCCTGTGGCACAAGAAAGCAAAATTAAAAAAATCAACCCCCGCCCCCTCCCGAGCCACAGAGGTAAATGGATGCAGAGGTTTGAAAGAGATGTGGCAAAACCCCTTTTAAGTTTAGTCTACCTGGCAAATAAAGGATTAATGCCAATTTAATTCATTGCAAAGCGGTAGTTTTCTCCCTTTGAGCGTTTCCCTGCCAAAAATACTCTTTGAGCAAACACCTGAAACAGCTTTGCATAATGAAAATACCATTCCCTATGGGGCCGCCTCCCCTTTTGTTCTTCTTTCTTTTCAAAAAATGCATGTCACCGCTGCAGCAGCTGATTGGCCGCAGCGGTCACTCCAGTCCTCAAGCACCCCCTTTGGAAGGACGTCTAAAAGATGAATCGGGGAAAAGCCTACAGCTGCAGCCGGGAAAGGAAACAACAGGGTGAGGGAAGGGAAGTATAAGTTTCTTTCACTTTAAATGGGCCACAGTATGCTGCAAATAAAAAAAAAAAAAATCAACAAATAAGTGGACAACTCCTTTAATGAGATGGATTTCAGTAAAAGGATCCATCCAGAAAGAAACACAAACACGGAGAACAGAACTGCGCTTACTGTGTCTGTGGTTAATTTACAGCCACAGCATCAATTATTCTGCACTTTAAACAAGCTGAATCGGGAGCGTCTGCCCATTGTAATTAAATGTCACTGAGCAACAAAACTATTCCAAACAAGGCTCGCCTCTTCCTGGTAGAGTCATTTCCTTCAAGCCTCTATATATTTTCAGGATTAATGGACAAATGATAATGACACATTAGATGTAATAACCTGATAGATTTTTAAGCGACCGTGTAAGATGACAGCACCATCTAGTGAAAACCGTGATCTTACTGCGAAGTGCGTGGTGACTTTCACAGTGACATCCCAAATGCCGTATTGATCGCCTTCATCCTAGTTTTTAACCTCAGGGCTTATTCAATGTTCTTACGTTTACTGACTTGAACGGCTTATTATTACATCTGGGCTGAGGAAAATAAATCTGATTCACAGCTATTCATGAGGTTCAGTAGATGAGGGGAAATTGTAATCTCACAGGTGCCTTTTAAAGGAGGATGCTGGCTTTCGGAATATGCGTAAAATTATTGAGCTTGTGTTGTCTTGTATAGATATTAAGTTTTCATGTCTTATAATGTGTTCCTATGGAAAATGCAAAATTAAGTTTTAGTTCTTGTTATAGGGATATTCATACCCCATTGGTTCGCTTTAAACATGTAGGCAAAGGTAAATAGACTATTCCCAAATGCATTGCTGTTTTATGACTTTGCTTCCTTTCAGATCTAGAGCAGTTCTTACCTCCTGCTTGTGTACACAAGCTTCCGTAGGTTACCAACCATCTCTCTCTGCTGCAGCAGTGGCTATGATTGTGACATCACTCCCTGTTGTGCCTTATCAGCAGCACAAGAGCTTGTTTAACTTTCTTACTGAAAAACTTTAACCCTTTACAGCTCTGCAGCCTTCCGTCCTGCTGTTAAAACCCTGCCATCACCCATGTCCCTCTAACATGCTCAGCTAGGTATAGCAGAGCTGATGTGCCAATCGGTGCTGTAAACCTGCCCACATCCTAACCAGAAAGTTAGAACTGGAACTGCCTGTGAAAAGCGGGCTCCCTGAAACAGCATAGTGCGAACATCCCTTTAAGGAGGATCTTAAAGCTGTGATGTTCCTCTGTTAATCCTCCCAAAATGTAGGAATAAATTGGCAGGTGAGCTGTTACCACATTTCTTGTCAAAGGCGTGTGTCCCTTGTACAGACTGTTACTGAGTATGTTCATACAGTGGATTTTTGCTCTACTTCAAAATCTTCTTAAAATTTGCATTCTATTTATTTTAATGGGAGATATGCAGCACACATTTTCTCTCGCTAATTCGGGTCACAAACCTCCACTTCAAAGTGAAAATCCTTGCCAGAAATCCAAAGGTATCACGTTTGATTTCTGCCGATTTCTGCCGATTTTTCCAATGGAAAAATGCATCTTTAGTACTGAGCAAACAGTGTCAGAGTCTTCTCTAATCTGAGTCTATTCTAATCTGATTTAGTTTTTTGATTGTAGACTTTTCTCTTATTATATTTTTGATGCATTTTATCTCCTCCTTTATCTGTAATGTGCTTCTTTGTACACTCCTTAACATTGAAATTGCTGCACCATGGACAACCTGTAAGGTTATGCAAATTGAGGAAGTAGCAGGAATCACTAAAATCTGCAAATGATCAAATTGTCAAGTACCTAGCTCCCATCTGTGGCATGTGCAATGGGCATAAAGCCAGATTGAAAACTGAAAAGTTTTTAAGTCACATGAATCCTCGAAAATGGAATCCAGTAGTGCAGAATGATTGTGCTATGTCTCCTTGTTATCACCACTCACCGCAAACTGAAGGGGTCAGAATCCTTGAACTGAGAGACCTTGGTTTATCGTCTTTGGCCGAGATATCAGCACTGGTCAACATGCCCCATTGGTTGAGAGAATGACGGCAAACTGGAATGACAGAAAGAGGTGCGCGAAGATGATCTTCCTCGTGGACGGATTGTCTGATTGGAGGAATGGTGCATAGTGATCCTTTCTCTCCTGCAAGTGAAATTCGATGCCACATGCCAAACCTAAGGCGGCACACAGTGTTGATACCAACCTTCCAATATGTTAGCACAACATTGGGCTATGTGCCAGACGTCCAGCTACAGGTAATCTATTAATCTCAGGCCACTGCTCTCAAAGGCTATCATGGTGCACAGCAAGACAGTAATGGAGGCAGGGATAGAGATCAGTCCTCTTCTATGAGGAGTTCTGCTTTTGTCTTTGTCATAGTGATAGCCGGAGACTGAACAGTAGACCATGTGGGCAATGCCATGAAGAAACCTTCACAGTTGCATCACACTAGTCCTACTCCTGGGATTATGTTGTGCGGTGGCATAATGTAAAGTACTCTTTCATTACATTGATTTTATGGTGGTACCCTTATTTTTCTAAAGTGTCCCAGGACTTTTTTTTAACAGTCCAAATAATAAACAAGAAATATAGATAAACGCTCACCGGGAGTCATGGGCTATAATGAGGTCCGCTTAAACTCCTCTCTTCACAGTGCACTCAGGAATGAACACCCGGCTGTAGATGTTCCAACAAAATGTGATCCTTACAAACAGAAGTTCCAGCACTCGTATCCAGGATATTCACAAATATATAAAATGTACTTTTATTGGAAACAGATTAAAACATGGTATAAAACCAGTGAAAAACTGCATGATATGACGCGTTTCGAGCCTATTGCATCGCCTAGTCAAAGGTTACTAAGAGCCATGCAATAGGCTCGAAACGCGTCATATCATGCAGTTTTTCACTGGTTTTCTACCATGTTTCCAATAAAAGTGCGTTTTATATATTTTTGAGCATCATGGATACGAGTGCTGGAACTTTTTCTTTTTGTATAGAAGTATGGATCACATTTTTTTCAACGTCAGTCTGCATGTTGCTCGTTCTACTGTGAGCAAACTGTGGCCTAAATGTTCTACTGTGGCCTGCAGCATCTCCAGACTTGTCTCCTTTCGGGCACCCCTGGTCAGGAATTGCAAAGGGAGATGCCAGCTGCCAGTCTTGATGGTTTGTGTGCCCAGGTTCATTCAGTGTGGAATAGCATTACTCAGACAATGAATAACAATGAATAACCTCATTGAAGGCATGCCAAGGCGTGTAAGTGCGTGTATTTCTGCGCGTGGCGCTCATACAAGATGTTTTGAATATTTTGTTTCTATTCTTTTATCATGTGCATTTCATTAACTTGTCTCTCCACCTGGTGATTTCTAGAATTCCAAGACTTTCCTTATCGGCGTTGCAATTTACATGTTGAGGAGTATAGTCTTTATACGTGGACTATAGTAAATTATCTATGAATTATGCACATACCATATTTCTGCTGTGGTGACATTGAAGATCAGCACAAAGTTAATTAGAAAGGACTGCACTATACATATTTCAATATGCTACACTTAGTCAATGCTGGAGAACGAATGCTGAGGCTGCATTTGCTTTTTCATCATATTCTTAGCAGCAGTCAATGCATGCTGTCATGCAGATGTGATTGGAGGCCCCATAGCTTTGCAGCATTGCTTGAGTAGCATCTTTTCCCTTTCTGTGTGGTTATGATCTGTAGCCTTGTTCATCCCTGTTCATAACTAGATTGTTGGCGTGATAGCGAAGACTGTAATTTATGCTGAAAAGATGCAAATGGGGAGTTGCCTACAATGATGGTGATTGCACCTATTAGGGTTAGTTCACACAACAGATTTTAACGTTCAATTTGACGCTTCACGTTAAAATCTACATTGCATTCCAAGTCCTATTCATTTGATTGGACAATCCGTGCTGGACTACAGTGCTAATTTTCTACACCAATGATTTAAAATCTGTGGTGCGTTATGAAAAGAACACACTTGTCCATTCTTTGAAGCGAATCCTGATCAGATTCTACCTCAGGCAGGCGTGACCGCAAAGAGCCCAAAAAATAACCGTGTCCCAGACCTCTGTTCTCTGCTCATTGAGCTGCTGCTCCTATTACTGCCGCAGGCGGTGATCAGTGAGCAGAACAAGGTGAAAAAATGTAAATGTGCTGTCTCGCTTCCAGCAATGTCAGGTGCCAAAGGCAACATGCAGCGATGGTTATTTGTGTTTGGGCTGCCGGGCAATAATTGGGGGTTCAAGGCACTGATATACTGTGATTCCGCCCCATTTCCACCCTTTTCTTTTCCCGTCTAACAGGCCCCTTCCTACACAACAAAAACCTTTTTCTTCCCCTGAATAAACTAAAAAATCTTGCAATATTGGGGGTAAAAACTCTTCTTCAGGATGATTAGGAGACAGACATGATTAGGGAGTCAATAATGATCATGTTATTAAACAGATAAAGTCTGTGGGATCATTGAATGTTTCTTCATCATGTAAATGGACCACATGTCATATGGTCAGATTCCCTCTGCAGTAAGTGGCGCTTTTCCCGCAGTGACCGCCTAAGCAATCTCTTTGATCATCGCTTATCTCCAACTAGAAGAAGCACATCTCAACCTTTCTAAAAAGTGCCAACCTCTTAATTTGTGTTTGTAGAAACTTTCCAACACAGTTTTTTAAGTCTGAATTTCCCAGCTAAAAAATTAAAAGGGTTCCATTCCATTTTCCTTCCCGGGTTTTCCAGAATTGCCGCTTTATGTCTTGGTGTTATGCTTTGAGCTCACTTTCAGATGAAGCTTCTGCCTTTTTTTGCCCACATTAACCTTTTAAAAATTTCTCTTAAGGGTTTTTTACTACTAAGTCATCGTGAGCTTTAATCTCCACCTGTTTTTGGCTAAATTTCCCATATCCACTTTAGCTATAGGGGGTAAAAATTTTTGACCCCCCACCCACAATTAACCAGTGCAAGGGGTGCTTTTTAAAGGGCTTGTGTTTTTACTAACAGCCCATGGATACTTATTGATTTGTCTTTGATTTGCAGCTTTGATAGAGAAAAGACGGTTAAGACACCAGATAACCAGCCGAGATCCCATTCTCTTCCCAAAATCAATTTGTGGACAGAATTATATGCTTAACAGTAGTTGTTCAGCCATTTTCTAAGTTAGCACATATGTTTTAATCCAGGGAGGCCCAACATTTTCTGGTGCATGCCCCACATTGTACTATACCATTCCCTGGAGCCACAGTAAATCTTAGAAGTTATTCACCTTCTAAGACTTTCATGAGACTTCAACAATTTATACTCAAAATGCCCGAGAGTTCTTCGTTCCATTTTAGGGTCTACCAAAGATCAGAATGAGGGTCTCCTGCTTAGTTCTCCAGAAAGAGGATAAAGCCCCATTTTCATTGTAGTTTATGGAGGTTACAGAGATGGCACAGATATATAGCCTCCTCTTTGTAGCCTCAAACCCATCAGACTTTTTTTTGGTATATCTTGTGGATCTAGCATTATTGTGTCAGAAATAAATGCCCCTATGAGGAAGAATTCCTGAGATTATACAGAAACTGTTTTTACTGAATTGCTCATTTGGGTGGCTTAAAATAGCCCTATAGCCTTAACTATACAATGCCCACCATAACAGTGCTAGCCATACATTGCCCACCCTAACAGTGCAAAGCCATAAAAGTGCCCACATAGCAGTGCTAGCCATACAGTGACCACCATAGCAGTGCTAGCCATACATTGCCCACCATAGCAGTGCTAGCCATACAGTGCCCACCATAGCAGTGCTAGCCATACAGTGCCCACCATAGCAGTGCTAGCCATACAGTGCCCACCATAGCAGTGCTAGCCATACAGTGCCCACCATAACAGTGCTAGCCATACAGTGCCAACCATAGCAGTGTACCCCATAACAGTGCCCCCTACCATAACAGTGCTAGCCATACAGTGCCTACCATAGCAGTGCTAGCCATACAGTGCCCACCATAGCAGTGCTAGCCATACAGTGCTCACCATAGAAGTGCCGACAGTTGCATGCAGCAGTCAAAAAATGAGTGCTTGTTTCTGAAGTAAGAGCATATCTCTGTCCTGATGGCTGGGGGCTCCACAGAGAAGCCCTGGTGGCCATATGTGGCCCGAGTCTCATGTTGTGCACCAGTGCTTTAAATCCTTCATCGTTCAAGCCCTGGTAGTAACACCACACCACCTGTTTGAGTGGTGATGTGCAGTCAGTGCCCAGAGCGGCGATGTCGCTATGTATGTCAACTGATCATTGCTGTTTTTAGCAGCAGAGATGTTAAAGGAGCTTATTTATCATGTTACGCTATGTTTGAGAAATCCGAAAAAAACCCTTTTTATTTTTTTGTTCTTAGAACTTGAATTTGTTGCGATTGTGGGGTGCGTCGAAAAGTTTCGATACAATGTGTAAAAATGTCATTGCATGCTTATTTGCCTTATGTAGACAAAATTGTGGGATCATTTTTTCTGTTTTTTTCATCCTTTTGTGTGTGTTGGTTTCAAAGTCCTGCAGTCATAAGGAGGTTAATGGACAAATGACTGCAGGGAAGTTTCCATCCTTGACGGATTTTAATTTCCCATGATGTCTGAAGTCTGTCCAGCGGCTGTTCTCGGTTATGAAAGCTTTGACGTGTACATGAGTTAAGAAATGGTTGGGAAAAATTTAGGGCCATTTAACGACTTCACTGTATGCACCCATTCCTGCTCCCTGCCAGGCTCAGAGAGGATATGTTCACACGCCGTATTGCCACGTGTACTGTACGCGTGTACAGGTGTTTTAGAAGTACGCACTGGCCAGTGCGTACTTCTAAAGCGCTGATAGCCGACTCGCGTGGATCCTCACCTTAGCGCCCGGTTA
>JAODAL010012682.1:0-94420 GCA_025379985.1 Phyllomedusa bahiana
ATTACCTGCTAAAAAACCTCCCTGGGGGACTATCCCTGCCATAACCTACCTAGGGGACTATACCTGCCTAAAAAGCCCATACCCCCTTTATACCCTACCTGGGGGGGATTTTAACCTCCTAAAACCTTCTGGGGGACTATCCCCTGCCTATAAGACCTTTACCGTCTATAACCTCCTAGGGGGACTATCCCTGCCATAAGGCCTATTTGGGGACCTATTCCTCCCTATAACTTCCTAGGGGGGCAATTACCGCCTATACCTGCCTATGGGGAATTAGTTTCCTTTACCTGCCTTTTAAAAAACCTATACCTGCCTATAACCGGGTAGGGGGAATTAAAGGCCCTAACCATCCTATATCTCCCTTTGGGGGGACATTAAACGCCTAAACCTGCCTTAACCCCTAGGGGGGGACAAAAAACTGCCTATTAATTTTAGGGTATCTATTTTTATTTTTAAATTCACCAGTACCGCTGCGTTTTCCACCCTAGGCTTATACTCGAGTAATAAGTTTTCCCCCGGTTTTTTTGGCAGAAGTAGGGCCTCGCTTAACCGGGTCGGTTATCCCCCGAGTATATAGGGGTTTTTTAATAGTTTATCTATAGGATCAATAGGGCACTTGTTGGGTTCCCCCTTTAACTAAAATTTTCTTAAATCTACTCTGCTGGTGACATCATTACAAAACCTTTTATCTAGATATTATGTCGTAAGTGTGTCCTCACTATATCTGTGATTTGAATTATATTCTTAGTGGCATCATTATTAGAATTATGCTAGTTTTATAGGGAACTCTCACTTTGTAAAATTGTACCTATAAAACACTCCCCCCAGTTAAAATTTATGGTATTTTATCTTGTTTTTTTGTGGAGTTTTTATGGTACTATTAAAAGTTACGTTTTAGACATGTGTGCTTTTCTTTTCGGGCCTAATTTCAAAACCCCCAAGAGACATGAGAATAACTAGTACTACCCTCTTAATGACTTCAGCAGAACCAAACCGACATTGCAATGACCCTACTGCTCTTTCTCTGTACTGAAGGAAGGGAAAGCGTGGGAAGGTGATGGCAAGATCTAGTATGGTTTATCCCCTTGATATGGGTGTAACTGAAAACATATCACCTGCTTCAGGTCCAGGAGCTGAGGGAGCCCAGTCATCTCCCAAAAAAATTTTTGGGTTTTTATTTTAGCGGAAAAAAAACCCTGGTATGAAAAACCGTTTTTTAAATTAAATATATAGGTTTAATCTTGCTCAAAAGACACTATTCCTACCTTTTGTCATGCTACAATATGCATGACTGCATTTCAATTAACTGGCAGTTTAAATAAGAATTTCCATCCCACCCGCACCTATGTCCAGGATTATGGGTCCCTGGAGCCTCTATCCTGCTGGTACTACGGTGCTGCAAAGGTGCTTGGTTGTATTCAGAAATCCTATAGAATTCAATTAAAAGTCACATATGCATGGCTAGGGGGTTCTAGAGATAGGTGGGACCCACATCTGAGATTTTTTTTTGGAAATCCTGTGAATTGTCTAAATGCTGAGAGGGGAATTTCTTTTTGGGTGGGGAACCCATTTTGATTTTTCCCAGGGGGCCTTGAATTCCGCTTCCCCCGTGCCAATGCCCTTTCGTACATAGGGGATTATAAAGACCTGTATTTTGTTAATGGAGCAAGAATGGCAGGTGTGGAAAATTTGAGTTCCCTTTAACCAAACTCTTCTGCTCATAAAAGAAACAATTTAGGTATGTGCAATATTTCAGGGAATTGCTGACAATTCCATTCTTCTATGCGATTTAAAGTGGTTTAGTTTCACATTATGGTGGTTTATTTGTAGCTCACTGGATATATTTATTACAGTGGATGATATGTGTTTTTGTTTGGATTGATAATGAGATTTGACAAAATGAGTAACATACCTTATGTACAGTAGATCAGCACTGATACACTTTACATGTGACCATATAAAACAGAGACAGAGACGTTATCATGGTATTACTGGCTGTACTACTTTCAAGGGCCCCTAAATAAAATATAAAAATGGGAGCCAATGATATGGTGAAAGAATGAACTGGTAATGGGCAGAGGGCTCATATGTCAGTTTATTGGCCCTGAAATGACCAATTAAATCATATTTTTTAACAACTAACATTACTTTTTCCAAAACCTTTTTCTTTTGGTTTTGTACTTTGTACATATATATCTGTACCCGTACACTATTCACTTCAATACTGGTTTATGCAGTGTCAGCATTTCCTTTGAGCTTTGTTAATAACCCTGGGCAAATTAATTGTTTTTTTATTTTTCACTGGACTATACCCCAATTTTGCGGATCTCAGTTTCACAACCTCTGTCCTTCTCTGGGTAAGAAAGGAAACCACATAAATTATCTAACTGTTTCCAATCTCAGGAACATGAGCTGTAAGTTCCCCCCCGTAAACCCTCTTTAAAAAACACTCGATGCACTTTTCGCAGGAAGAAAGAAATAATTTCCTTACAAAAAGCAGCTTCCTAAATGAACACTCTGGAATAAAAAAGCATAATAGTGTATGTATAAGAAACACATCGATTTGTGGTTCATAAACATTATCCCCTACTATTTTGGCAAGGCCTTTTAACACATTAGAAGCAGTGCTGGCAAACTGTCAATCCAACTTCTGGCAATGTGTACTTTTTAAATTCATATTTCTACAACTTGTATGAGGTTTCTTAGATGCTTAATGTTTGCATTTATGTATTGCAGACAATCTGCAGTTTTCTGCCAGGTGAGGGAATGGATAGCTATGACTTTGGTAGCAAATCAACAAAGGCTTATGGGAAAGAGCTGAAGAGCTCGCCTGTGCCTTATATTGGTTTGATTAATTCCCAATTCACATGTGACTCACAAGAGTCTTGCAATGTAAAAGGGATTGAAGCTAAGCCAGTGAAGTTCATCTACAAATAGATGGCACTGGCAAGCTCTTCAGCCTCTACCCAAAAGCCTTTGTCTATATGCAAAATACCCCATGAGATGGATTAGGCGATTAAATCCTCACACACCAACATGGTGCTCATTCTCCCCACTGAGATACATTACCCCTTCTAAGCCACACTCACCTCTCACCTGGCCAGCAAGTAAATTCTACTCTGCACTGACAAGGAGCAAACACCCCAAAACAGCTGTCAGTAGATGAACTTCACTGGCTTCGTTTCAATCCTTTTACATTGCAAGACTCAAGTGAGTCAGATGTGAGCTCTTCAGCTCTTTCCCATAAGTCTTTGTTTATATGCAAAATACACCATTAGGTGGAAATGGCGATTAAATCCTCTCACACCAACATGGTGCTCATTCTCCCCAATGAGTCACATTACCCCTTCTGTGGTAGCAAATGCAGTTTATGAGAATTGTAATGAAAAATTTTAAGAATCTCCTACAAGGACTTTGCAAGGGTCCGAAAACATCTGGGGCACAGGTCCTATGTGTTGTGTTCTTCTCAGTAGGGCTGGGTTCACATAACATTTTTCACGGCATATTGTGAACTGCTACATGTATTTCTACAGAGAGAAAAACCATATGTTCCTAATTTTACATGTATTCTGCATGGCTTCTGGCCATCACTTCACCAATACACTGTACAATGAAAGTCAGCGCTGATTTGCCGTTTTCAAAAGCACTGATATAGATATGATAGTGTCATAACTTATAAATAACAGTCATACAGTTACCAAATAATACACCCATGTATGTAGAAAATATACCATTTGTATTATATTTACTACAAAAAAATCCCAGAATATCAAGACCCAATAATATTACTACTTAAGATCCAAATAATACTGCCAGACCATGACCAAAGGCGACTACCACATCAGTTGTTCGCAGGCACACTGCAGACCTATAAATGATTACACTGCAGTTACATCCAGTGACTCACAGGTAATGTCTTCTCTCCTATGATAGGAAAGCTGAGTGCCTGCTGTGGGGGATAGAGTCACCCATCATTCCTATATAATCCCCAATTAGGTAGGGAGATATATAGATGCCCCCCAGTAGGTAGGTATTGTTAGGTAGGTATTTAAGACCCCTCATTTGGTAGTTAGGTATATATCCCCCCCAGTTGGTAGGTAGGTAGGTAGGCAGGTATTTAGGTCCCCTTAGTACGTAGATATACAGCTCTCTGATAGATAGTGATATAGGTCCCTTTAGTAGGCAGCTAGGTATATAGGTACCCTTTGTAGGTAGGTATATAGGTCCTCTCAGTAGGTAGACAGATATATGTGGACCCCTGTAAGTGGTTTATATAGTCCCCAATAGTAGGGGGGTAGGTATCTAGATCACTATCAGTAGATAGGTATATAGCCCCCCCCCAAAGTAGGCAGCCCAGTAAATAGGCAGCTATATAGTAAGTATGTAGGAATATAGGGACCCCTGTAAGTAGGTAGACATATAGACACCTTCAGAAGGTATGAAGGGCGCGCATATAGTTAAAAAGACTATTGGCACTAGGGGCCCACAGAAGCAGCCCGAAAACCACCAACGCACTGGCAACCAGCCCTGTACGCAGATTTCCGGTTCAGGGCAGTGGCAGATTATTCCGCAGCACAGAGGTTTTTGGGGCCCACTCAGACACAAGAATCTTGTACGTTTTATGTTGGGAACAACATGTTGGCTCTCTTCTATTTTAGAACTACTATGTGGATTCTCTCATACATGACACTATCATCCATAACATTATTACAATAAATTATAGCTCAAACATTGCACATTTGTGAGCAAATAAGGCTTGCATAATTATTTTGAAATTTTCTGTGCCAAAATATTGGTATAAGTCACTTGATACATTACCCTCAATGTCTGCACAACAATGAAAAAACACTTAGGCAAGTGTTTTCTCACTATCTGACATGCAATCAGAATAAACCTTATCCGTTTTAGGCATTTTTATTAATTTTTGAAAAGTCAAAAGTTTACATACCGTACATTGCCCTTAAACTGTATGACTTCGGCCAAACATTTTGGATATCCTTCCACAAGCTTCTCACAATTTCTTCTGACAAAACTAGTGTAACTGAGCAATATTTGTAGGTCGCCTTGCTTGTACCTGCCTTTTCAGCTTTGCCCATACATTTTCAATAGGATTGAGACCAGGGCTTTGTGATGGCCACTCCAAAACATTGATTTGATTTTCCTTAAGCCACATTGTAACCAGTTTGGCAGTATGCTTTTGGGTCATTGTCTATTTGGAAGATCCATTTCCACACAAGCTTTAACTTCCTGGCTGATGTCTTGAGATGTTGCTTTAGTATTGCCACATAATCTTCTTTCCTCATGATGCCATCTATTTTATGATGTGCACTAGTCCCTCCTGCAGCAAAACAACCCCACAACATGATGCTGCCACCCCTGTGTTTCACAGTTGCGATGATGTTCTTAGATTTCCAAGATTCTCCCTTTTTCCTCCAAATGCAACACTGATGTCCAAACAGTTCAATTTTAGTTTTGTCAGACCACAGGACATGTCTCCAAAATCATTGTTCCTGTGTGCATTTGCAAAGATTAATCTGGCTTTTATATGTTTATTTTGGAGTAATGGCTTCTTCCTGGCAGAGTAGCCTTTCAGCCCATGTTGATACAGTGTGGATAATGATACAAACTTACCAGCTTCCGCCAGCATCTTCACAAGGTTGGACCAAAGCACATTTATCTCTGAGACATAGAAGCCGTCTCCTTCCAGAGCAGTATAGTGGCTGGACATTCCCATCTTGTTTTTACACACATATAATTATTTGTACAGATGAATGAGGCACCTTCAGGTATCTGGAAATTGCACCCAAGGATGATTCAGACACAATTCTCTTCCTGATATCTTGGCTGAGTTCTTTAGACTTTCCCATAATGTTATACACAGAAGCAGTGTGTTTCTGGTGTGATTTAAAATACATCCTCAGGTGTGTCTCTGATTATCTCAGATGTTGCCAATAAACCTATCAGCAGTTTCCAAAGACATGACATCATCATATGGGCTGTCCCAAATTGTTTAAATTCATAGTAATCCTAATGTATATAAACTTTTGACATTGCAGAAAGTAATAAAATGTCTTAAAAAAATTCTCTCTCTCATTATTCTGGCATTTAGCAAATGGCTCAGTTACATCAGTTCTGTCAGGAGGAATGGGTCAAAATTCCTACCAACTATTGTGAGAAGCTTGTGGAAGGATATCCAAAATGTTTGATTCAAGTCAGACAGTTTAAGGTCAATGCTACCAAATGCTAATGAAATGTATGTAAACTTTTGACTTTGCAGAAAGTAATAAAAATGCCTTAAACAAATTCTCTCTCTCATTATTCTGGCATTTGGCAAATATAAATATGTGTTGTTATCCTAATTGACCTAAAGCGGGTAAGGTTTATTCTGATTTCATGTCAGATAGTGAGAAAAACATGTATACGTGTATTTTTATATAGTGTATGTAAATTTCTTGTTTCACCTGTATATGCATTATATAAGCAATTAGGAAAAAAACGTTAAGATTGGTAAATTGAAAAATCAGAAATTGCATTGTGTTTATGCAAATAATACCTGTATATTGTAGAGGCTATGACACTTGCCAGTTGCACTCAAAAAATTTCCTTCCATGCTGGGAACAATTTTTAAAACAGCACCATAGGCCAAAGTATTATAACATGGGAGGTGCTGAAACAGGTCTTTACAGTTTCTATGCCACTTCAACACTAGTTGCCAGAAAATGAATGTTTAATTTTTACCTTTAGTGACTAAAATATCTTCAACATTACTCTGGCCTAGCAGGTGCCATTTCTGTTGATCGCTCTGTCATATGTCAAATAAAACCTTTACATAGCAAATGGTCTACTTTCTATTGAATCAGTATTTGGATCTTTCCTTGAGTCAGTAATGTAATTATAACTCATGGGAAAACAAGGACTGAAGTATTATATTTTGCCTAAAGACTGATTAAAAAAATCTACCCTTTGACTGATACATCATAGAAAGCCTGCTGGGACACTTTCATTTGTTGCATATTTTTTGTCTCAGGTTATTTAGCACTATGTTAAAGGAGTTGTCTCACTACAGGCTTTCAGTCTACTTCAATGTGTCTGGCAGCAAAGGATTTTTGAATTCAGGGGCGTGCTTCTTGTCTGCCTCTTCTCCCCCTTCCCCTCTCCCCTCAGGACACAGACAGCTCCACCTCTGACTGCAGTAACTTCTATAAAGAAGGAGGGAGGGGCGGGGGGGTTTGCTGCCAGAGTTAACCCTGTGTGTGCCTGCCTAGATCTGCTGCTCACTGCTGAATCAGCTGCATAGAGTCAGGAGACAGCAGGGAGAGGGCTGATCTATGAGTGTGGAGAGGTCTGTGAAGCTGTGTATGCTAATAGCAGAGCAGGGGGGTATGCAAGTGTTCCTATACCCCCTGCTTAGCATACAAATCTCCACGGACATCTCAAGCAGCAACAAACCAACCCTGTCAGAACAGTCACAGGGCAGCTGTGAAGTGAGTTACTATAATCACAATGTGTCACTAATACAGCAGAGCAGGGAGGGATATGAACCGTTCAAATGCCCCCCTGATCTGTTCTATTAGTATAGTGAAAGCTCCACAGACACATCATGATTATAGTAACACACTTCACTGCTGTCACATCCTACTGACCACAGATCAGCCTCACCTCTGCTCTCCTCAATCTGTGTAGAGAGCAGGAGGGAGCAGGCACACACAGGGTTAATCCACACAGACACAGAAGCCAGAGCCCTCCCCCTCCCTTCCCTACAGAAGCATACTGTGCGGGAGGGGCTCTGTGCTCTGACCTGTATTCAGAAACAGATGAGTCACCAGGACTGACAGCCAGTGAGATAAAAATCAACAGGTTGGCTGCTATAGTGATTTCAGAAGCTGATGCACTCCTACTACCAGGGATAACTCAAAATCAGTAGGACATTTGTAATGAACATATATTGCGAAGCTGCTTGTTTTTTTAAAGATCTTTTAATTAAAACCCAATAATTGTAGCGAGACAACCCCTTTAAGGAGTAGTTATACAGTCAGTTACAAATGACCCTTTGAGCCAACCATAATACTGATGAAGCCCTCGGTGAAAATAAGTTTGACACCTCTGTTTTCGACTATAAAGATTTATTCACTCTCATTAGGGACTGTTCTTTTGTGTTTTAGAGAGAGCAACTTATTTATGCTAGAGACTTGTAAGCTGAATTGTTGCTAAAGTCTGAAAACACTTTTAGTATGGGTCATGGCAGATGTGTGGGTGCTTATGTCAGTGAGGAATGCTAGAGAGTACCATGCAAAGTCCAAAGTTTTCTCCACAAACATGTATTCCACCTATAGCATTCCACTAAGTATACATAATACAACCATAACATGACCATTGGTTATCATCATATACAGGACAGTTACATACAGTACTGATCAAATGCGGTCAGAATAAAGAACAATTTACTTCTCCACTCACATTAGTCATCATTAACTTTCACTACATTTTCATCTTGCGCCCAAATCCCTGAAAGCCTTGTTGAGCTGCTATGCACCTTTTTGCAGATTTTGCCATCTAGGTATCTTTGTTCTTTGCTATCTCTCTTTATGGCAGGCACAATACACTCAGAGTAGCTATAACGACCTCAATTCCCCCTCTATTTGCCACAATGTCCCCAAGCCTGAATTTTCACTGACAGCCACAGTGCCCTCCATGCCAGCCATAACATTCCATGAAAGACACACAATTTTTCATATGAGCCACAACATCTCCATAACAACTATAATACCTTCTATGACACCATAAAACACAGATACAAAACAAAAACAACCACTGCCAACACCCAGAAAAGGGCCAAAGGACATGTGTTTTTGGTGCCTGGTTCTAGAGATGCCACTAGGAAGGAATGTTTTTCAAAAGTACATGTACATAAGGAGTCGAGTCTACATTGTTTCTCATGATTCCTGTTTAGTTTCCATAACATAACAAATATGACATATAAAAAATTATATTATCTGTGATAATTATCTAAACATGTTTACTAATTTACAAATTCACACCTACTACAATGTTACATCTCTTTTTTTTCTTTAAAGGGGTTGTCTCCCTCAGAGTTTCATAGATGGATCCTGGTCAGACTGTCTGTAATTAGCATATGAGCTCTGTGCATTCACTCCATGTATTCAACTCTGTGTTTTCAGTCTGTTAATTAGTTAAGATTCGCTTTAAAGCTTCTCTGAAACTGCTAGCAGGAGATTTATCTAAAGTAAACAGCAGTAATAACTAGCTTTTGTCTTAAAGTTTAGATCACGCACACTCTCTCTCACTGTAGCTGCCTGTGTGACATGTATGATGACATCACTCCCTGCTATCACATAGAACAAACAGCAGGGGAAAGGGAGTAAACAGGTCGGTCACTGGGGGAACTAAATAGAGACAGGAAGGTGATAAAATCATTTGTAGCTCCTTAACAAAAAAAGATGAACAATGCAATGTATTTGGAAAATGTCTTCATTTAGTGTTCCCTACATTTTGAAAGCTATTCTTTGTAGTGAGACAACCCCTTTAAGTTGTATATTAAATAGAAAATCTAATATAGTTTTGGCAAAGTGTAACAGTTTTATCTGGAAAAAAATGAGCCAAGAACAATATTATTTTCAGGAAGGTAGATTGGCAAAAATGTAACAGGATCAAACGTAGAACACTTGAATAAAAAAAATGACCATCTTAAAAAAAAAATACAAATAATAGTAAAATGACAGGCTGATGAAAAAGAGTTGAGTTTACCGCTTGGTTAGGAACATAGGCCGATGAATATGTTTCATGACTTAGACATATATATAGCATCCAAAAATAATGTTTTATTAGTTCAGGTACCTGGCAGAGTAAAGCTTTCCCAATGAGTACATTATAGAGTGTGGGGCAAGTGAAAGTCCCTAGTGAAAATGAAGTGTCAACAGCTCAACCTAAAAACAGTCTCTATTTAAAGTAAATACATTTTGAAAAGCTTTAAAATATTCAATTTATTTTACACCTGTTTGACATTAGATTTGAGAATTGGCCCAAACATATGTGAAATACAATAATTTATAATAATATATCTGTAGCACTGCCTGAGCTTTACATTTGACCCTTTTTTCCTTTTATGTTGGCTTTTACTACAGTAAAATTTCCACTAAAACACAGCTAGTTGTCATCTCTGGTGTGAATAATTGAGATGGTAATTAAGCACTTTGATATGCGGAGATAATTTCAAAACTCCAGTTATATAAGTATCAAAGAAGCTCAGGGTTGGTTTAAACTATTCTGTGCCCACCAGACAAAATGAGTCAGAGGGCCCACCATACAACTACATAAAAAGGTGTATATGTAACATATAAGATTAACTATCAACTATTATAAGGGCATGTCCCCACTGCACGGGTTTTCGGCCGGTTTTTCAGCCGGTTTGCAGTTTTTCAGACCGCCTGAAAAACCGGCCGAAAATTAGCACAATTGTGCGCTATGGAAAACTCGTGCAGCAGTCCCCACGCACGGGTTTTCAGCCCGGCGGTTTTGTTGCCGGCGGACCGGCGACAAAACATTGAACATGCACAATCTTCTGTCCGGTTTCTGGGCGGAACATGTGCATCTCAATGGGAGGAGGGAGGGCTGTTCTCCGCTCATCGCGGAGAAAAGCCGTCCCCCCCGCAGCCGTGGGGACGGCCGCAAAACCGGACAAATACCGGCCGGCAAACCGGCCCGTATTTGTCCACTGCCGTGTAAAAAGCCCCTAAGAGCTTAATGTGCCTCACTTCTAGGGACGACTCCACAAGCTTGTACATAGGATAATCTTGCTCATATTAAATAAATATTCTGATGGTCTGTTCCTCTCTTCTCTATAGACAGATTTAAATATATGTTAACTAATGTTATTAGAATTAATAGGGTCTAAGCAGTATTTTCATTCTTAATGAATATTTTTTATATGCTATCTTATCCATCATTTGCCAGTATTACAGTTTGTTGGTGTCTGCATTAGATTTTACCTGACTTGGGCCTGTTGGGCCTGTATGGCTATGAAAACGAATAAATATCTATCTATGGGGTGTAACATATATGATTGTGGCAGATGTATACCAGTGCTTTTATAACCATTTACTTATTATATTTGAGATTTTAAACTTAGCCTATGACTTAGCAAGGCAGGCATCATCTTGCTTCCACACACCTCAATACCATTTGAATACAATATTGTTAAAATTGGAGGCTCATCCGGGATTAGCGCTATTTTAACACTAGGATGCAAAAGTAGAAAACAAGCTGCAACAGTAATGTGGGAATTAAAATCTGCACTCATAGTATAGCTATTTCAGCACCAGTAAAGAGACTACAATGGTTGGTACAGAAGTTCCTATACAAGCTGTCTAAAACACAGAACACATACTAAAAGTCTCAATAAAGGTTACATTTGGAAAGGATTAACCTCCAGCTATAGGTTCAAGCAAAATTAAGCTATTTGAATACATAATGGAAAATCTCCAAGGAAAAGCTGTACATGACACAGAGGACTGACATAAAACAACTAATCCAGACTTTGATTGCAATAAACAACTCTGAACACCTGAATATTAGGAAGGATAAACATTGAGGCTTATACTAGGGAAAACAGATCAACGGAACAAGCAAGAGTAATATAACGTTTAGGGCCCATTTACATGGCAATGAACAAATACCGGTTGGTTTATCCGACCGATATTTGTCCGGTTTGTATGCCGTGCACACAGGTTCCGGGGGCCGTATTTTCTCCGCGATGAGCCCTCTCCCTTCACATTGAGATGCACATATTCCATTCAAAAACCGGACAGAAGAATGTGCAAGCAGAATGTTTTTCAGGTGGCCCACGGGCGGAAAACACGTGTAGTGTGGGCTGCTGCACGGGTTTTCCCTAGAAGCCCGTTGTGCTCGTTTGCGGCGTTTTTTTCAGACGGTCTGCAAAACCGCAAACCTTCTGAAAAAGCGCTCGCAAACTCATGCCATGGGGACATGCCCTAAAGGACATAATAGCTTACCTGTCAAGGAAGGAGTTTAAAATCCATGGTGATATTAGACTTAATTCTAAGATCACTTTCCTATGTAAGCAGATTGATAAAATTTTCAGAGAAAATATTTACACCTCGAAATTATCAGAACTGTGCTTAAGGTTATCAAGCTTGAGCCATTTAAAGATATGCTAATTACAAAAGAAGGTCTCACACTACAAGAGCTGAAACAGATCCCAGAAAAAAGCAGCAATGATTTGTTGCACTAATTCATGAATGCTTAGCAACATAACAAGAAGGATGCATAGCAGTTTGCATGCTGAGTTATGGAACTAAAGCAGAAGGTACTGTGGTCTTTCAGTGTGGGAACTGTGTATGATAGGAACCTAGTGAAGGTATGCTCTGTATACCCTATACCAAGGATTAAATGAAAAATATTTAACCACGTTTCAAATCCTAGCTATCACTATCATATTAGAACAGGTGACTACTACTAGAGGTAGAGAAGCAACTCTGATTAAGTGTAGGTAGTAGACCAAATGTTAATGCTTCTAAGATAAAATATACTAGAGAATGCATAGAAAATAGTCTATTTAAATGTTTTTGGCAGATTTAACTATGCAGGTTGCTTAATTGAAAAAAAAAAAAACTGTATAATCCTTATTGGAGAAAGGTCAGTTTAAAAAGTTTGATGATGAATAAAAAAGGGTATTAACTAGCCATGAAAATAGAAAGAATATCCAAAAATGTAAGTCATGCAGAAACCAAGGCCAAAAATGAAGGCACTGCTTTTATTGTAAATGGGAAAGCCAAGTTGTATAGGGTTTGATTAAAACATTAGGGCAGTTGGGGAACAAGCAAACTATTGAAAATTGGAATTAGAGTTAAGGTTAGGGTTGGAGTTATCGTTGGAACTGGAGTTTTAATTAGTGTTGGGGTTGGAGTTAGGGTTAGAGTTGGGGTTAGTGGAAGAATTAGGATTAGGATTGGAATTAGGGTTAAGATAACAGTTTTTGTTAGACTTGGGGTTACTGGTAGGGCTCCCATGGTGGTGTTGCCATGAAATTTGGAGGCATTTGGATGTCACTCTGATTGGTAGCTATGTGCAACAAAGTGAGGTTTAGACCTAGACAGTTTTCATACATGTGACCCTTATTGATGAACAAAAAATCAACATTTATTAATCTGCTGTAGTCATGTGATCACAAATATCAGTCAACACAACACAACAACCAGACAAACTGAATTCCATCAAGAATTTCTTGTGGCTCTATTTCCATGTACAACAATCTATGGTACATTTACCGATCCTGGTATTTATGAACAAAAAGCAACATTTATTCAAAGACCCTCATGGCATCACCTTCTGGAACATCATCATAACTCTCCAAACCCTGAATTTCATGGTGAATTTCTTGTGACTCCATTTCTTTTAGAATCATCAGCCCTAATCTCTCATGTCTAGCAACAGGACTTTCCTTAAATGAGCACCTCTTTTTCAGGTAGCCTCCCACACAAGGTAAGACCTTTCTAAATGATTTGCTAACACTAATGTATGGCATGGGCGGTGTTGTAGCAATGGCTGCCGCTAGGTCTTCTTTTCAGGGGAGGCCTTATATTTCTAAGCTTGGAAAAAATTGCACTAGGTCTTATTTTCAGGGGATGTCTTATTTTACCATCTTAATTCTCATGGTAGCAGTTAAGGTGTACTTAAATTTCACCCACTGCTCTGAATTTTGGCCTATTTTTTATTAATGGGGATGTATTTACTTATTGTTAACATAGGACTAGATTTTTATTTTTTAATTATTATGTCCTTATTAGTGTTGAGTGATTGCGTTGGCCATCGACATCGGTCGATGGTCGATAGTCGACCATCATCGACAAGATAGTCGATAGTGAGCAGTCGATTATGAGCGATGACCATTAAAGTCTATGGGAGAGCAACAACACCTTCATTCTTACACCCAAACAGGGCTGGAGAAGCTGGAATTAACATCCACAACAGTCAAATGGATACGTGCTACATCTTAGGCAACACACTTAGGTTATAAAAGCCACAGAAAAAAAAACACACAACATTCACTATCCCTGTCTTGTACCACAGCATGACCCTTAAACCTGCATCACCCACAAATTAAAAAGTGCCAGAAGGCAGTATGATTTGAACCATCATCTTACTTGAACTGGACATTGAATATCCCTGTCCTGGAATGCAGCATGAGCCCCAAACCTGCATGACCCCAGATTTAAAAGTGCCGGAAAAAGGAGTCTTTCAACCACCATTTTAGTTGAACTGGACATTGACTATACATGTCCTGGGCCACAGCATGAGTCCCAAACCTGCATGACCCCCAGATTCAAAAGTGCCGGAAAAAGGAGTCTTTCAACCACCATTTTAGTTTCACTGGACATTGACTATACCTGTCCTGGGCCACAGCATGAGCCCCAAACCTGCATGACCCCAGATTAAAAAGTGCCGGAAAAAGGAGTCTTTCAACCACCATTTTAGTTTCACTGGACATTGACTATATCTGTCCTGTACCGCAGAATGACCATTAAACCTGTCTGACCCACAGATTCAAAAGTGACGGGAAAAGGAGTCTTTCAACCACCATTTTAGTTTCACTGGACATTGACTATACCTGTCCTGGGCCACAGCATGAGCCCCAAACCTGCATGACCCCCACATTTAAAAAGTGCCGGAAAAAGGAGTCTTTCAACCACCATTTTAGTTTCACTGGACATTGACTATATCTGTCCTGTACCGCAGAATGACCATTAAACCTGTCTGACCCACAGATTCAAAAGTGCCAGGAAAAGTAGATCTATCAACAAAGCTGGCCTGCGCCAAAGTCAAAAAACACGTATCTGAAATGTATTCGGATAATAAAAGGTATTTTTGGCACTTATCAATTCACCTGTGGTGGCTATAAAATTGGTGGATTCAAATTTAACTGCAAAGTAGATCTATCAACAAAGCTGTAGTGCGCCAAAGTGAAAAAACACGTATCTGAAATGTATTCGTATAATACAAGATATTTTTGGCACCTATCAATTCACCTGTGGTGACTATCAAATTGCTGTATTCAAATTTAACTGCAAAGTAGATCTATCAACCAAGCTGGCCTGCGCAAAGTGAAAAAAACACGTATCTGAAATGTATTCGATAATAAAAGTATTTTGGCACCTATCAATTCACCTGTGGTGACTATAAAATTGCTGTATTCAAATTTAAGTGCAAGCTGCCTCAATGAACAAAGCTGTAGTGCGCCAAAGTCAAAAAACACGTATCTGTTATGTATTCGTATAATACAAGATATTTTTGGCACCTTTCAATTCACCTGTGGTGACTATAAAATTGCTGGATTCAGATTTAAGTGCAAGCTGCCTCAATGAACAAAGCTGTAGTGCGCCAAAGTCAAAAAACACGTATCTGTTATGTATTCGTATAATACAAGATATTTTTGGCACCTTTCAATTCACCTGTGGTGACTATAAAATTGCTGGATTCAGATTTAAGTGAGGTGCTCAATGAACAAAGCTGTAGGCGCCAAATCAAAAAACACGTATCTGTTAGTATTCGTATATACAAGATATTTTGGCACTTTCATTCACCTGTGGGACTAAAATTGCTGGATTCAATTTAAGTGCAGTGGATATATCACAAAGTGGAAGGGCAAAATGAAATGAACCTATCTTGAAATATATACTGATAATAAAAGTGGAGTTTTGCACCTAACAAAGAGACCTCAGTTACTAGAAAAGATGTGTATCCTATAAGTTCAGGCTGCCCAATATCAGGAAATATTTCAATAGAAAACTGTTAA
The DNA here is from genome assembly GCA_025379985.1 of Phyllomedusa bahiana. NCBI lineage: Eukaryota > Metazoa > Chordata > Amphibia > Anura > Hylidae > Phyllomedusa > Phyllomedusa bahiana. The sequence continues at coordinate 15,830 of JAODAL010012682.1, forward strand.
TAATAAAGCTATTGTAGTGCAATGTCTACACTAAGCCTTGGTGAACTTTATTCCATATTCTTATAGAGCTTGTCTGTGTTCGCCCGGGGGCCCCCCTCCCTCCCCCCGTGACTTTACAGCAGTAGATGCTGCTTTAAAATTCTCTACCTAACTATATAAAATCTTCCAATCTCTAATCTAACTAAATTGTAAGGATCACAGCTAATAGTAAAGTTCTCTGTGAAGAAATATAATGATTTCGCTGAGCTGTTTGGACACAAGCAGAGCGCACGTTCTTCTGCTCTGAGACGCTGAGAGACACTTAGGCTGAACAGGAAACGCTGTTCTATGTAAAACGAGGTCATGTGATTTTTCCAGCCAATCGCAACCATACACATCCCAGTCATGACGTCGCACACAACTCCCTGCTCTATTCTGTAAGCTGATTTGCTGGCCGCCAAAATGACAGGAAGCGCCGAAAATGGCGCGATCTTAATAGATGATGCACAGATTTTAACCTAAATTATCGCATGATCTAAAAATTTCGATCACCATAAAAACTGTGCCGATTTCAACTTTGTCGATAATAATCGCTCAACACTAGTCCTTATGCATAATCATGGCTCTGTCAAATATTTCAGCTCATTTTCTTCAATAGGACTGAGCTGCTCTGAGATGTAGTTCCAGGACAAAGCTGGTAAATAAAAAGGGAACACAGGACTTTCTTGATTGCTATGGTCCCTTCAAATGGCTTATTGATGGGGATGCCAAAAGTTGGATAACATGGATCTAATATCCTAAAGGTAAGCCATCAAAACTAAATTTTTGGATAACCGTTTTGAAGACCAGAGTAATTTATTAAAACAGAAAAATAAAATAAAAATGAAACAGGACCTCTGCAATGAAAATACTGAAGGGGAGCAGTGTATATCCTATCAGAATCATATCACTTTACAAGATTTACAGGACATGATGAGAGTTATAGATTCTCTTGGAGTGAAAGTGTATGACAGTAATTTGTAAATATTCGTACGTCACATACCTAGTAGTGAAGAGAAGTCAGTGAACAGAATTTATTTTCAGACCTTTGAAGCTTGGTCTCTTTGTTATATTTCACTATTTCTGACTACCCACAATTCATCTGTGACTGAGACAATTCATCTGCAGTGCTGTCCATCAGGATAAAGGAAGATGGAAGGGTGGTGGGAATACCTGGGTTCAAGAACAATAGCAAATGGATGCAAGATTATACCCCCTCAAATTGTGTTTGGCGGGAGAACAGGAGAGAGGCAATATATATATATATATATATATATATATATATATATATATATATATACATACACCTACCTACTGGGGGACAGTATATACCTACTTACTGACTGGAGGGCTATGTGCCTTCTAATCAGTGAAGGGCCCTATATATCTACCTATAGGGGATTGTATATACCTACCTACCTTCCAGGAGGGGCCCTATACACCTACCTACTGGGGACCTTACATTATCACCTACCGGGGGGCTATAGGGCGTCCATGTATCTGAGTCCATGTTGTAACTCAATCCTTTCAGAGGAGTAGAGCCATCTGCAAAATGTCCCTCAGCAACATTTCAAAGGAAAACCTCCTTTTATATGGAGCCTGAAAGTCAAAAGATCAAAATATTGTTACCATTTTGCTTGTCAATGTATGTTCTATCTAAATAGCTTGATTATTGTACCATAAGGTGATAAAAAGCCTGATGTTATTATTTTACTACAGTAATACAGTAAAGTTATCACTTACACATGCGCCGTGTATTAGGGAGTGGGGGTTGGAGTCAGGAGTCGGGAGTCGAAGTCGGAGTTAGGGAAATTGAGGAGTCGGAATTGGAGCTTTAGCTTACCGACTCCACAGCTCTGTTAAAAAGAACAGCTTTCTTTTTGTCCTACTTTAAAGACATATTGATTTAAAGCAGCGAAGTTTGTAACATATAGGATTAGCTATCATAACAGATCTTAGTGTGGGTTGCCTTTTAATCAGTGAAGAGGATGATCTTTGCCATATTAAACTGAGTTTTTGATTAAGCAACCTACAGATGACTTTGCTACATCTGTACGCAAATGTTATATCTGTAGCTGAAAAACTTACCATGAGTTCAAAATTACAGCTAGAGACATAATTAAAGTGTACTACCCTGCCCCTATTACGTCAGAGTATGTGAAACCCCCATTGTCTTGACTGTTCTCCTTTGGAATATTACTCACTTTTTAGAAGATTGGTGAGAGTTGTGGATTATTTCCTTTTCCATATGGAATTTATCTGCATCCTGCTATCTCGCTGAGCACCACCTTTACAAAATCTTTGTTGTGGTGTCCCATTCTGTGCCATTCAATGTCCATCAGAGGACTATGAATTAGTGCTGATCAAAACCTTATGAGAAACTTTATCAAAACTATATTGAGATATAATTAAAGTCTGATTTTGTTGACGAAAATTTTGGGTCCTTAAAACAACCAATCCCAGAGAACTAATTATTCTAGTCCCCTTAAGAACAATAAGATAGTCATTTTGCTTTTTCATTGTCTGTCAATATTGCAGAGGGTTTTCTTTTTTTATAGACAGACTGAAAATAGATTTGCAATATATGCTCTATCACGCATCTCCATGCCTTTAAAACGTTGGTTTAGGCTGCCATCCAAATTTTTAGGGGGGTTTCCAAGACTTTTATAAAACTTCTCTACCACGCCCACTATAATAAAAATTTCATTTTAAACTTTTTCCCCTGACGGCACTCCAACCCGGTTTCCCCCCGGGTTTTCCACTCTAAATTACCAAAACAACGAAACCCAATCCTGGCCTCAGCGTTCACATGCCTGCAAGTACGGAAGTTAGTGGTTGGCTGCAGCATCTTTATCAAAATTTTTCATCAGCAAAGGACCAGAGTTGGAAGGGGGGTTACGGAAAGGTAAAAAAAAGGCTTAATTTTTTCTTTTTCAAGGTATAAGTGGTGGGAGTTTAAAACAGTCTAAAAACCCTTTTAAGGTTTGAGTCCACTAGTGCACATAGCACACACAGAAACTTTTTTTATAAAGTTTATAAAAAGTTGCAAATAAAAGGAAGGGAATCCACCAAATTTTCCTTTGGGTTTAAAAAAATTGTTGATTTTTTTTAAAGTCTCTTATAATAAAAAAACAACAACAAACAACCACATTCAAACAATCTATCATCCCTTTCTTTTTTTAAAAAAAAACCCACATGCAGGGGAAAAAAGGAAAAAAATGAAACCCTTTTTTTTAATACCCCGTTATTTAAAGCAATGCCCCCTTCCCTTTTAGTTCCCCCCAAAAAACATTTAAAAATTTGAGGGGCAATAGGGATCATTCCCCCAGTGAATTTTTTCAGGAAATTTAATATTTCTGGAATTTCTTGCATGCACACCCTACTCCCCCGTTGCCCCCAGCATGCAATTATTTTAAAGGGTTTTTTTGCCATGAAGCATTTTCATGCCTGGTTATCCTTTCTTCAGTGTCAGTATCAAAAGTTTTGTTTTATTTGTTTGAACTTGCAATCTTTACCTATCAGGGGACATCACCATGCCCCCCCCACAGTTTGTCACTCTACTTCCAGAGGGCTGTTTTATTAAGATTTCACGTAGCTGAGTGGTTAGCATTTCTGTCTTCCATCATAGGAGTTCAAGGTTTAAATCCCTGCAGGAACCAAACGTGTATTTTTTGTCTCAATGTACTTATCTGATTGAGGTTTCTTTTTTCTTTTAAAAGTATTTTTTTCTTTGATAATTTTAAAAGTAGGGGGATAAGTAGAATACACATTGGGGGTTTAACATTCGTTTTGAAATGAGTGAGGTGAGTTTACAAGCAGGGGGAGACGCAGTTTGCCTAAGAGGAGAGGTGATGGTGAGCATGTGTGTAAAACTGAGACCGTATCACTGTCATTTCCTGAACGAGATGTACACTAGGGCACTAGGGACATCTGAACAAAAAAGGGTACAGAATTATTAATAATGAAGAATGGTGAAAATGTTTTTTATTTAATTTGAAAGCTTCCCACATCAATTGTACTTTGTGGCAAAACTCCTTTAAAGAGAACCTGTCACATAGGTTATGCCCTCCTTGCTGAGGACAGCACAAGCTAGTGGCAGACATGCTGTTTCCAGCACTGTGACCTTAATTCTGTAAGATGCAGCAGTCTCAGAGTATTTAATGCTTAAATCTGGCAGTTTTCAGCCAGAAATGAGTCCAGCTTTACACGAAAAGAATCTGTTTAATTCATGACCCGCCCACCTGAGACTAGCCCTGCCCACCTCACAACTGATTATCCCATTACTTTGAATAGGTAGAAACATGTGAGAAACTGTCAGGTTAGCAGGGTTAGGCTTGGATGGGAGGTGCTAACACCTGCTCATGAATAAGCTGGACTCTTTCCTGGCTGCAAACTGACAGATTTAAGCAGTAAGTACTCTGAAACTGTTGATTTTTTTAGAATAAGGGACATAGCACTGGAAACAGCCTGTCACTAGCTTGTGCTGTCCTCACCAAGGGTAGCATAACCTATATGACAGGTTCCCTTTAAGGACTCTGCCAGCCATTCCAAAACCCAAATCTTCTTCTTTTTCATTCTTAGTTAAAGGGAATGAGTCATCAAAAAATGACTTAATGTTTAACTCACATTTTTATGTTAAACACATTTTTTAGTAATTTTGAGTTGTATTTTTTTTTTTTTTTGTTTCTTCATCACTTTCAATTCTTGCAGTTTCAAGTCTTACAGTTTTCACTTTGGCCACTATGCCTAATAATAGTCTAATACTTCCTGTTCTGTAGAGAAGGATTTTCAGCAGTCTGCTTATCAGGTGCGTTGCTAGGGTCCCAAAACATCTGGGGTCCGGGCCCTTTGTGTTTTGCTCAGTAGGGTGGGGTTCACACGGCATTTTTCGTGCCTCATTGTGAACTGCGGATGTGCTTTTACAGAGAAAAACCTTCTGTTCCTGTCACAAATTTTCAGCATATTCCACATAGCTCCCGTCCATCTCCTCAGCAGTCGCTGCACAATGAAAATCAGCCCTGACAAATTTAATTTTTTAAAACCGCTCCCCTCTGTAGGACAGTGCAATACCCCTAAACAGTCACCAAAACATACACCGATACATGGAGCAAATCTACCAGACAAATGATTGTTTACTAAAAAAACACTCTTACAAAACCAAGACCCAAAACTTTTACTACTTAAGGCTCAAATAATCCTGCCAGACCCTGACCAAATGCGACACCCACATGTGACCATCAGCTGTACACAGGCTCTGATTACATATACCACCGCCATACAGGGACCATATAGTAGTAGATACTAGTTGTATGTAGACGCTCTGCAGAAATATAAGTGATTACACTGCAGTTACATTTAGTGACTCACCGGAGACGTCTTTTCTGATCAGCGTCGTTCACGTTCCCTTTTCTTCTCCATCCGGTTCACACCTTCATGCTGAGTTCTTCCGGCCAATACTCGTCCCTGCAGATTTGGACACAAATATCTTAGAATCCTCACATTTCCAGCAACTTCTTACTTATAGGTATATAAGTCCCTCAGTTAGGTAGGTGTTTAGGTCCCCTCAATTAGGCAATTTTATAAATATTTGGGTCACTTAGGCAGGTATATAGATATAGGTCAATGTCAGGCAGGTATATAGATATAGGGTCACTGTCAGACAGGTATAAAAAAAGGGTAAAAAAACCCAGCAGGTATATAGCTATAGAGTTACTATCAGGCAGGTATATAGATATAGGGTCACTTTCAGGCAGGTATATAGATATAGGGTTACTCTCTGGCAGTATATATAGATATAGGAAACTCTCAAGCAGGTACATAGATATAGGGGCACTCAGGCAGGTATATAGGGGGGCACAGGAAGGTATATATGGGGCACTCAGGCATGTATATAGGGGCTCAAGCAGGTATATAGGAGCACTGAGGCAGCATATAGGGGCTCAGGCAGGTATAATAGGGGGACGAGGCAGTAATAAGGGCACACAAGCAGTATAAATGGGCACACAGGCAGTATATAGGGGCACTGAGGCAGTATATAAGGGCACTCAGGCAGTATATAGGGTCACACAGGCAGTATATAGGGGCACACAGGCAGTATATAAGGGCACAGAGGCAGTATATAGGGGCACTGAGGCAGTATATAGGGGCACACAGGCAGTATATAGGGGCACTGAGGCAGGAATATAGGGGAACACAGGCAGTATAGAGGGGCCCTGATGCCGGTATATAGGGGCACACAGGCAGTAGAAAAGGGCACTGAGGTAGTATATAGGGGCACTGAGGCAGTATATAGGGGCACACAGGCAGTATATAGGGGCACTGAGGCAGTATATAGGGCCACACAGGCAGTATATAGGGGCACAGAGGCAGTATATAGGGGCAAAAAGGAAGAATATAGGGGCACTGAGGCAGTATATAGGGGCACATAGGCAGTTATATAGGGACATTGAGGCAGTATATAGGGGCACTGAGGCAGTAGATAGGGGCACACAGGCAGTATATAGGGGCACACAGGCAGTATATAGGGGCTCAAGCAGGTAAACGCTATAAAAATAACAGCATTAATACTCACATTAACTCCCCCGGTGAGCGCGCTCTGTCCTCTTCAGTCCTGTGCTCCTCCGGAAGCTTCTCGGGCGCACAGCCTTTGACGGCTGTGCGCCCGAGGACAGGCAGCGGCGTGATGAGGTCATTACATCTCGCCGCTGCCGCCCAGCAGCGAGGGGCCGCGCCGGGTCCTCACGCTGTGAGGACCCGGGGCCAGTCCGAACACTGTCTGCGGGGCAGGGAGTGCCGCTCACTGCTCCGCCAGAACCCCAAACTGTATTGGTCCAGCGGCCACCCTTTCTGCCCGGCAAGGTCCCAGACCCACGGCAGCGACAGGAGCCCGGGAGATTCGGGGCACAAGGGGTTTTATTCGGGGCCCGAGCCCCGAATGAAACTACCTAGCGACGCCCCTGCTGCTTATTATCAGTACAAGCAGGATTACACTGAAAGGAGACAACAATGTGTATAGATAACACGGGATCCATCAGTCACAAGAGGAGATGGTCACAGTTCACCCTCTTCACCTCCCTGCACACTGACTTCTTTCCAAGTCACAGAGCATGCCTAAAAAACATGTCATTGTGCCACTCTGTGGCCTACTCCTGTTATTGCCACCTCCAGAATGTCATTGTGCCACTTTCTGACCTCACCGCTGCTGCTGCCATGACCTCCACACCGTGTCATTTTTCCACTCTGTGGCCTTCTCCTGTTTTTGTCACCTCCAGAATTTGTCATTCTGCCCCCTCTGACCCCATGATGCTGCTGGGCTGTTGCCGTTGCCCCCCACACCTTTTCATTGTCCCACTCTTGACCTCAGCTGTTGCTCCTGCCGTTTACCTCCACTCTGTGTCATTGTGCCACCTGTGGTCTATTCCGGTTTTTGCCCCCCTCCAGAATGTCATTGTGCCACTCTCTGACCTCATGCTGCTGCTGTGGCTACTGCCGTAACCTCCACACTCTGTCATTGTGCCAATCTGTGGCCTACTACTGTTTTGCCACCTCCAGAATGTCATTGTGCCACTCTCTGACCTAGTGCTGCTGCTGTGGCTATTGTCATGCGCTCCAACACACCCTGTCTTTGTCCCACTCTCTGACCTCATGCTGTTGCTCCTGCCGTCACCTCCACTCTGTGTCATTGTGCCACTCTGTGGTCTACTCCTATTTTTGCCACCTCCAGAATGTCATTGTGCCACTGCCTGACCTCATGCTGCTGCTGTGGCTGCTGCCGTAACCTCCACACTCTGTCATTGTGCCACTCTGTGGCCTACTACTGTTTTGCCTCCTCCAGAATGTCACTGTGCCACTGCCTGACCTCATGCTGCTGCTGTGGCTGCTGCCGTGACCCCCACTCTGTGTCATTGTGCCACTCTGTGGCCTTCTCCTGTTTTTGCCATCTCCAGAATGTCATTGTGCCACTGTCTGACCTCATGCTTTTGCTGCCGTGACCTCCACACTGTGTCACTGTGCCACTCTGGGGGCCTTACTCTGTTTTTGCCCCCTGCAGAATTTCATTGTGCCACTCTCTGACCTCTTCTGCTGTGGCTGCCGCCGTCGCCTCCACACTCTGTCACTAATGTTGCCACCTGATCTCTCAGCTTGTTTTTTGCCAGCTTTCGCTGCCATGACTTTATCTGGCTACATTCCCGCTTGAGTTTTTTGGTCAGTTTTGCCCTCTTAAGTGCCGGGGAAATTTTTTATAGTGAAGCTATTCTAAGAGCGGCGGCAAGTCATGTGGTTTTCATACTAAAACACACCATTGTATGAAGACCAACCAAGTCCCTCTGCATATGTAAGCATGGCACAACGTTCTACAGCACCCTGCAGGCTCTGTGCAGCCTGGAAATCACTGTTTTTTAACGCGATTCGTCCCGAATTCAGACCGAAACGAATTTTGTCGGAAAATTCGCCCATCTCTAGCTGCCGCTCATGGAAATTCATCAACATATATCTCCACCATAAAGATACTGAATAATTCCACCGTACTGTTAATGAATATAAACCATTACACCAAGACCAGTGTTATCACCATACACGACCATATAGTGGGAAAAACCAGTGCACACAGGCTCTGCAGACTGTATATTACCACCATACAATGATCATATAGTGGTAGTTACCAGTGTACACAGGCTCTGCAGACTGTATATTACCTCCATAGAGTGACCATATAATGGTAGATACAAGTGCACACAGTCAATTTAGTGACTCACAGATGACATCTTGTCTGATGAGTCATTCACTTTCCCTTTTCGTCTCCCTTCAGTCCAGACTGCCATGATGACTTCTCCAAGCCACCACTCGTCCCTGCAGAATTCACAACCCAAACACCTGAGACTCCTCATTTTATCATCTTCCTAACTATGCCTCCCACATGTAAAAATATCCCATCCATAGTGCCCCAAATGGTAATAATTACCTCTCTAGTAGGTGGCTAGGTAGGTAGATAGGGGCCCCCAGTAGGTAGGTACTTACCTCTCTACGCTCCTCTGGCAAGTCGGCCTGTTCTGCCCCTGGTGCTTTAGGCTGGGGGAGTAGGACAGAAAGCAGCGCAGGCGGCACAATCACATCACTTCATCGCGTCACCTGTGCACTGACATACAGCAGGGGCGGCACAGCTCTCTCTGCCCCGCCATTCATAAGAATTGTATGCAAGTTGCAAAGACAAGCACACAATTAAGATAGCTTAAATGGTAGGAAGTATAGGCCTGCGACCTGTCCTCTCAACTGGGAAAGTATACATAAGCCATAGGCTGTGTTTATAATCAAAACATAATTTTCTGGTGGGGTTTGAATCTCTCTCTCAATGTGCAAGACCCTGCTACAGTTTCCTTGTGTCCAACTCACATGCCTAGGCCTGCACAGTGAGAGGCAGAGTCCGGTCCCACCCATCATTTAATTATAATGACAGCATATGGCCTGTTCTATGTATACATTCTTAGTTGTGGGGATTGGCCCTTTCTCCCACATTGCAGGGCCTCACTGCCTTTAGTAGAGTTACAGGGCACTAGACTTGTGGGGGGAAAGGCCCATCCCAGAAACTGAGAATACGGCTGAGGGACCTGGAGAGCTTAGACAGGAGGTCTGGACAGGTAGGCTGGGGGGCTTAGACAGGCAGGGATTGACAGAAGGCTGATGGGCCTGGATGGAGGGCTGAGGGGCCGAGGGTCTGGACAGGCGGGATAGACAGAGGGCTGGGGGCCTGAATGGAGGGCTATGGGTCCAGGACAGGGGGTCTGGATAGGGAGGCTGAGGAACCTGGACAAGGGTGATGGACGGAGGGCTGAGGGGCCTGGACATTGGGCTGATGGGCCAGGATTGAGGGTTGAGGGGCTGGGGCAGAGGGTCTGGACGGGGGATGGACGGAGGGCTGAGGGGCCTGGACAGGGAGACTGTGGGGCCTGTCCTGGTGAGTGGAGGGGCCTGGACAGGGTGGCTGAGAGGCCTGGACAGGGGGGCTGAGGATCCAGGATGGAGGGGCTCTTGACTTGTGGGGGGAAAGGCCCATCCATGAAACTAAGAATACGGCTGAGGGACCTGGAGAGCTTGGACAGGAGGTTTGAGGGGTCTGGACAGGAGGTCTGGAAAGGGAGGGATGGACAGAGGGCTGAGGGGCCTGGATGGAGGACTGAGGGGCAGGGGGTCTGGACAGGGAGGATGGACAGAGGGGCCAGTATGGAAGGCTGAGGGGCCTGGATGGAGGACTGAGATGCCGGGATGGGGATCTGGACAGGGAGGCTGATGGGCCTAGACAGGATGGACAGAGGGCTGAGAGGCCAGGATTGAGGGCTGAGGGCCAGGACAGGGTGTCTGGACAGAGAGACTAAGGGACATGGACAGGGGAAATGAGAAGCTGGGATGGAGGGGCTAAGGGGCCGATACAGGGTGGATGGATAGAGGGCTGAGGGGCCAGGATGGGGGTTTCGACAGGGAGGCTGAGAGGCCTGCACAGGGGGAGTGGACGGAGGGCTGAGGAGACAGGATAGATCGCCTAGATAGAGGGATAGGTGGTCTGGACAAGGAGACTGTGGGGCCTGCACAGTGGGAATGGACGGAGGACTGAGGAGCCTGGATGGAGGCTGAGGGGCCAATACAGGGGGGATGGATGGAGGGCTGAGGGCGCCAGGACGGGAGGTCTGAACAGGGAGGCTGAGGGGTCTGGACCTTGGGGCTGAGGGGCCTGGATAGAGGGCTGAGGGGCCAGAACGAGGGGTCTGGACAGGGAGACTCAGGGGCCTGCATAGGGGGATGGATGGAGGGCTGAATAATGAAAAGTTCATATATACCAAATTGCACCAGAAAAAGTACAGCTTCTGAAACCAACAGGTTTTGTTGAGGTAAATATAAATACATGTCTTTCGAAAAGTACTTTCATAAAAATAAGTACTGTATAGTAATGACTATTAGAATTTATGACATTTAATTTATACTGTATTGTAAACTCTGGAAAAACTCTATACAATATGTGATACATTAAATGGCACTATTAAAAAAAATTCAATTTGTCATGCAAAAATCAAGTTATTCTACAGATACATCAACAGAAAAATAAAAAGTAAATGCTCTGTGAAGGCAGAAAAAACGCAAAAATATGCCAGGCATTAAGGTGTTAACATACATAGGTAGCACCTTCACTGCCTACATGACTTTAGCCCCATTTTCTTCAGATTGGCAGGGGTTCTAAAGTTTGAATATGATGTCTTATCCTAGCAATATGGCATGGCATAACAAGATGTGAATATTAGTTAAGTAAATTTCAAAGCAAATAAATTTTTTACCACACAAGAACTTTTATTGACTTTTTTTGTGAGTTTAGTAAACCAATATTTCTTACTAGTATGCCTTCTATGTAACAACAACCTTGTTGTAGTTCCTTAGTAACATTTTTTAATGAGTACACTAGCAAACAAAAAAATGTTGATATTGCTCTGCAATGTATATTGAGATGATGAATTTACATACACAATCCTTTGTTCAATTTAAAGTTTAATTTGAAAACATTGAGCGATCACAATATGCACAGTATTTAAGACATTTTTTTGCCTTCCATAGACCTCCTCAGTTCATATGGCAATGTGCATACTTCTATGAAGTGTAAATAAGAAAGCATCTTAGTATAAGGACCTCGGAAACAAGAGCTTGATTTGTTTTCTCTTTTATAACAGTCTGCGGAGTATAAAACTCTACATATCAGAATTGAATTTGTCATACCCAGACCTCACAGGAATTTGAGGAACTGAATGGTTAGAAAGTCATCCTGGTATTCTTCATTGCTTTAATCAAAGTAGAAGTTTCAATTTAAACATTCAGGAAGTCTACTCTTATTTAAGGCAATCAGTTCAATGCTGACAGAACCTGGCTTGGCTATGTTACATTTTTTGGCACTGTGCATAATTTGATTGGTTTCAGCCACAGAGTATTTCTGTATTTCACATATATCCAATGCTTATAAAGGTATATGGCTGTTTACTTGCCCTCTGTTTAACATTTGCAGCAGAGATGAATGTACATATACCATGTGTGTGTATAAATATGTGGATAGACATATACCATGTGTGTACATAAATATGTGGATACAGCCAAAACCATAAGTTTAAATACTCTATATAAAAAAGACACATATGAATGTTTTTCTCACTATCTGACATGAAATCAGAAGAAACCTTACCCGTTTTAGGTCAATTAGGATTACCAAAATTATTTATATTTGCCACATGCCAGAATAATGAGAAAGATAATTTTTTAAGGAATTTTTATTACTTTCTGCAATGTTAAAAGTTTACATACACTAGGAGTACTATGCCTTTAAACAATGTGGGACAGCCCATATGATCATGTCATGTCATGGAAGCTTCTGATAGTTTTACAAGCAACATCTGAGTTAGAGACACACCTGTGGCTGTATTTTAAATGCATGCTAGAAACACACTGCTTCTGTGTGTAACATTATGGGAAAGTCTAAATAAATTAGTCAAGATATCAGGAAGAGAACTGAGAAGTCTGGATCATCTTTGGGTGCAATTTCCAGATACTTGAAGGTGCCTCGTTCATCTGTACAAACAATTATATGTAAGTACAAACAAGATGGGAATGTCCAGCCATCATACCACTCAGAAAGGGGACGGGTTCTGTGTTTCAGAGATGAACGTGCTTTGTTCCGACATGTACATATCAATACAAGAACAAAAGCAAAAGACCTTGTGAAGATGCTGGCGGAAGTTAGTAAGATTGTCTTTATCCACAGTAAAACGAGTACTGTATCAACAAGGGCTGAAAGGCCACTCTGCCATTACTCCAAAAGAAACATACAGAAGCCAGATTAATGTTTGCAAATGCACACAGGAACAAAGACCTACATTTTTGGAGACATGTCCTGTGGTAAAATTGAACTGTTTGGCCATAATGACTATCGTTATGTTTGGAGGAAAAAGAGGGAAGCTTGAAAGCCTAAGAACACCGTCCCAACTGTGAAACACGAGGTGGCAGCATCATGTTGTGGGGTTGTTTTGCTGCAGGAGGGACTGGTGCACTTCACAAAATAGATGGCATCATGAGGAAGGAAGAGTATGTGGCAATACTGAAGAAACATCTCAAGACATCAGTTGGAAGTTAAAGCTTGGGTGGAAATAGATCTTCCAAATGGACAATGACCCAAAAGCATACTGTCAAACTGGTTACAAAGTGGCTTAAGGATAATCAAGTCAATGTTTTGGAGAGGCCATCATAACATAATAAACATTTATGGGCAAAGTCAAAAAGATGGCGTGAGCAAGCCGACCTACAAACATGGCTCAGTTGCACCAGTTCTGTCAGGAGGAATGGGCCAAAATTCCTACCAACTATTGTGAGAAGCGTGTGGAAGGATATTCAAAATGTTTGAATCAAGTCATACTGTTTAAGGTCAAAGCTACCAAATACTAATGAAATATATGTGAACTTTTGACTTTGCAGAAAGTAATAAAAATGCCTTAAAATTTCTCTCTCTCTTGTTATAAATTATAAATAATTTTGGTAATCCTAATTGACCTAAAATGGGTAAGGTTTATTCTGGTTTCATGTCAGATAGTGAGAAAAACATGTATACAGTAATTTCTGAGCAGTAGCTCACACACCCGTCCACTAGGGGAACAATTATATGATAAAAAACTGCACATTGAATTGATACCTTTTCACTCCAGTATGCAGAAAAGCCACAGTATAATACATGGGGAGATTACACAAATGCAAAAATATCGATAAGACAACCACTCACACGCCTTCTATGTATGAAGGGGATGGTTGCTGGTATTATAATTGCATATAGATAAGGCGATACAAAAGGGTGCCATTAATGCAGATACGTGTGGTGCACCATGCTGGCTAACAGCCTATTACGCCAATACTATTTGATTGGGCGGGCTGCTCAGCACTTTTTAGGTGTCCAGCACAAAATACAGACATCTTCTGCTCCCTAGTACTCTTGGGCCAAAAAAATTTAAAAAAATTAAAAAAGACATACTGGAAAATGATCAAATATGAGGTAGTAGTTGATACAGTGGCCACTATATGCAAGCTCTCAAGCCCCGTCAAGGCTCCTCATTACTTGCGACTCGCTACACTAACAATTTACAGAAAAATTCACAGAAAAATGGGACATTATAAATGGGACATTATACAATTTTTTCTGTAAATTGCGAGGTGAGTATGGACCAGGACAAGGAACGCAGACACAAACGCGTCTGCGGTCTGAAGCGGAGACCACGGCGCGCATCATGACACACTTGCACTATTGTTCCCTATGGATGTGTCATGGAATCCTGAATCCAGCCTTAGTTACTGCCTCCAGACAAGATAACCCATAGAAGAGACAACAGCGTTCTTATTCACTTGCAGAAGTGCCTGTATAAAGTCTTAAACCACTCGACACCAGCGAAATTAATTCCCCTCATTTAGAGTTGATTTTTTTTGTATTGTGCTTTCTTTTTAATGCATTAATATCATAAAACTAATTATGTTTCTTTATTTTATGGTAATTCTTATTACTAAGTATTTTTATAGGTGCTAGTTTTTCTTCTTGTATTATTCTTCATACAAGTAATACCTATGAAATATGAATTGTCTCTGGGGTCAGAGAACTTGTTTGGTTAACTCCTACTGAAATAAATAGAGCCACCCATGAATGGCCCTCTGTCCGTTCTGTGTAGCCAAGCCACAAACAAGGATGAACAGGTAAGGGGACCTCGGTTCAAATAGGTGTAGGTTCCAGAGGATGTTCCTGTCGATATGCCATGTTTGAGATGAGAATACCCCTTTAAAACATGCAATGTTGTATTGCCCTTTTTTCCATTTTGCTTTTCAATTTAATATTGGTGTACTGTTCACAAATAAAGCTGAGGTTTCAGTTTACTGAAGAAGGAAAGTGCTTTTTGAGTAGGTATTAACAGTACTTATGAGTTCTTAGCAATAACATACCTTTTTTTAGAACGGTTCATTCAGTATGATACCGCTGTAAGGTTTGCTAGGTAAACCTGAGTGACAGACACCCATAGTTATCCTTTGTAGGAAGGTAATGCTTTTTTAATTAGCTGTTAGGATATTGAATTTCCCTTTGTGTGGTTTTCATGTTGCTGTACCTTGAGTATGGGCGTGAGGAGAAGAGATGGTGATAATTTTTTTTTCTTGGAAGCAAGTGCAAAAAAAGTCCATGAACATAATAGTTCCTAAAAATGCTTCTGCTGAATGTAAGATTTATGTCTACAGCTACATTCCAATAATGATGACAATGTTCTTGTACTGCACATTTAAAATCATTTATGCATATTGTTTATCCAATATAGTGAAAAAAAGGTGACACTTAGGGCGACATGTACGAAAACTCTATCGGTCTAAAACTCACTTTGTTGCCCATAGCAACCAATCAGAGCGCCCCTTTAATTTCATATAGTGCTCTGAAAAAATTAAAGGGGCGCTCTGATTGATTGCTGTGGACATCAAAGTGAGTTTTAGACCTAGACAGTTTTCATACATGTGACCCTTAATCACTACTTTACTTATGAAGGTATCAATAAATTAAGCTGAATGCCCACCTTTATACCCATTTGGGTCACATTATTATGACCAGAGTAGCCACATTGGGCATCACGGACAGCAGTTATATGGGCTGAGAGTGACTCAATAAGGTCCTGGTAAGAGGTACAGGTATCTAGAGCCATGTAGACTGTAGTGCATCCCACAACTACTGGAAGGTGCATGTGTGTGTGTGTGGGTGTGAGGGAGGGACCATAGAATCAACAAGATAATAGAGTTGGTCCTACATATGCAGTCGGGTTCAAGTTTGGTGAATTAGGGGATGAGGATACTACTTGGGAGCCTTGGTCTTCCAACCAATGTCAAACATTTCTGGCCATGTCACATGTCTCATTGTCTTGCTGGAAGATCTCATACACCCCAAGGACAAACCGCATGTATAGGTATATGTTATCTGGAAGAATGGATTCATACACACCAGTTCAAACTGCCTACCACATGGATGAGTGGGTCCAGAAAATGGCACGAAAAAATTTCTCAGATCATAATGCTGCCACCACCAGCTCGTGTTTCCTGATGTTTCTTATCTGACATGCCAATGTCCGTCCATTTGATGAAGCAGAAAATGTGACTTATTGAGCAAGGCAACCCTTTTCCAATCTGCGAAAGTTCAATTCTGATACTGCCATGAAAATTGAAGCCTTTTCCACCAATTCAATTTAATTAACAAAGGTGCAGTGAAGTGCAACTCAACATCGAGTCCCTCAATTTTGACATTTTTAGAAATATCCCATATGAGTCCATAGTGCAGTATTTGACTCAACTACAAGCCTCAGAATTGAGGGAACACCTACTCCTACTACGATTTACAGTCTCATTTTCAATAGGATATTTTTTATGTGCTATTACGGGCAGGGGCGTCGCAAGGCAGATTCATTCGGGGCACGAGCCCCGAATGAATCCGCCTGTGCCCCGAGTCTCGGTGGCTCCAGGCTGCTGCCGTGGGGCTGGAGCGCTCCTTGGTGCGGGCGGTGCCTGCGGATCTCTGACTGCACGGCCGTTTCACAGCGGCCGCGCAGGAGGAGTCGGGGAGGAGGCAGGACGGATCGTTCCCGTCCTGTCTTTTCCCCTGTATGTACGGCGCTTGGTGAGCGTTGTACATACACCTCAGTGTCGCAGGGGACGTGACGCATCGCTTTCATCACCCCCCTGTGACGCTGGGATCCTCTAAGCTGGCAGCTCTGCCGGCCGAGGAGGTCCTGGGCCCCGCAAGACGGCGTAAGCAGTGTGATGACATCACGCTGTGTACACCGTTCACAAGCTGCAAGACCTGGACGCGCAGACCGTGCCTCATTAGGTAAGTAGATTTTTTTTATTTTATTTTTATTAGCTAAAGGTGGCATATGTGGCTACAGGGGGCATAATGGCTACAGAGGGGCATGTGTGGCTACAGGGGGCATGTGTGGCTACAGGGGGCATGTGTGGCTACAGGGGGGCATGTGTGGCTGCAGGGGGCATATTAATGGCTACAGGGGGGCATGTGTGGCTGCAGAGGGGCAGGTGTGGCTACAGGGTGGCATATGTGGCTACAGGGGGGCATATTAATAGCTACAGGGGGGCATGTGTGGCTACAGGGGGGCATGTGTGGCTACAGGGGGGCATATGTGGCAACAGGGGGGCATATTAATAGCTACAGGGGGCATATTAATGGCAACAGGGGGGCATGTGTGGCTACAGGGGGGCATGTGTGGCTACAAGGGGGCATATTATTGGCTACAGGGGGGCATATTAATGGCTACAGGGGGGCATGTGTGGCTACAGGGGGCATGTGTGGCTACAGGGGGGCATGTGTGGCTACAGGGGGGCATGTGTGGCTGCAGGGGGGCATGTGTGGCTACAGGGGGGCATGTGGGGCTCCAGGGGGGCATGTGTGGCTACAGGGGGGCATGTGTGGCTGCAGAGGGTATGTGTGGCTAAAGGGGGAATGTGTGGCTACTGGGGGCATGTGTGGCTACAGGGGGGCTTGTGTGGCTACAGAGGGGCATGTGTGGCTACAGAGGGGCATGTGTGGCTACAGGGGGCATGTGTGGCTACAGAGGAGCATGTGTGGCTACAGGGGGCATGTGTGGCTACAGGGGGGCATGTATTACTACAGGGGGCATGTGTGGCTACAGAGGGGCATATGTGGCTAAGGGGGCATATGTGGCTTAGGGGCATATGTGGCTAAGGGGGCATATGTGGCTAAGGGGGCATATGTGGCTAAGGGGGCATATGTGGCTACAGGGGGCATATGTGGCTAAGGGGGCATATGTGGCTACAGGGGGCATATGTGGCTAAAGTGGCATATGTGGCTAAGGGGGCATATGTGGCTAAGGGGGCATATTTGGCTTAGGGGGCATATTATATGTGGCTAAGGGGGCATATTATATGTGGCAAAGGGGGGCATATTACCTGGCTAAGGGGGCAGTAACCTGGCTACAGAGGACTAATAACCTGACTACAAGGAGCATATTACTGGCTACAGGGGGCAGTAACCTGGCTACAGAGGGCAGTAACCTGGCTAGAGGGGCTAATAACCTGGCTAGAGGGGGCAGCAACTTGGCTAAAAGGGGCTACAACCTGGCTACAGTGGGCTACTACCTGGCTATAGGGGGCAAATATTTACCTACAAGGGGGTAATTATTACCATTTGGGGTACTATAGATGGGGATTTTGTAAAGAGATAGGAAATTGTAGAGAAATGCTGATAAAATGAGGAGTCTAAGATGTTTTGTACATTCTACAGTGAAGAGTCGTTGCCAGGAGAGGACGTCATGGCGTCTGGGCCAGATGGAGACGAAGAGAAAGAGAACAACTCTTCAGAGACGTCTCCTGTAAGTCACCAAATGTAACTGCAGTGTAATCACTTATATTTCTCCTGAGCCTACATACAAATGTTTTTCTCTGTAAAAATACATCCGCAGTTCACAATGAGACGCAAAAAATTCCGTGTGAACCCAGCCCTACTCAGAAAAACTTAAGGGCCCGAGCCCCGGATGTTTTGGGACCCTAGCAATGCCCCTGATTACGGGTTTGCAAACACCCTAAAGTGCTTAATAAAATTAATAAACATGCCTAAAAAGTCCACATTCGGGAAACTAAACCCTTAAGGAATATATTCATGGGTGTAGTGAGTATATCAACCCCACAAGTGTTTCCCCACAGATGTTTTTAGCATTAGGCTATGAAAATGGAAAATTATATTTTTTTTTCTATAATATGCTATTATAGCTGAAAATGTTTCATTTTTACAAGTAATCTTGGGGAGAAAAACAACTCAATTTCTTCAAAGTTCGGCAATACCCTAGAAGTGGGTGTAAACAGTGGTTTAGGTGCATCGCAGGACGTACAAAGTAGAGAGTGCTGTTTGGATTTTGGAATACAGATTTTGGTGGATGCCATGTCGCAAGGCCCCCAAAGTATCAGAACAGGTGAAACCTTCCAGAAGTCACCCCATTTTGGATTAAACACCCTTCATGGATTTCATCTAGAGGTATACTGTATATTATGGGAAGGAAGACTACATCTCTTCAGGCCAAGTCACTTTCCTGGCAATAGCATGTTGATGGCATTATTGTACATGGACTCAGATTCTGCTTAGATTTTGATGACTGAGAGAAATCTTTTTTGTTAAAAGGTCTCTCAGGCCTTACACCTTGAGGCCTGCAGAGCTAGTCGCCAGATGCCAGCATTCCAAGTAGTGCTTCTCTAGGCCATATTACTGAGCTTGGATGTGTTTGAAGTGTTGGAAGCAGGCAGAACATCTTTGGCTGCCTGACAACTGCTGGATGGACAATTGTGAAACATGTATGGAATAAGACGAGTGTAATATTCTGTAGTGTATCAATAATCTGTTGGTTGTGTGTTGTTCCCCTTGTCAGTGAAGTAACTAAAACATGCTAAGACTCCGGAAAAACAGTGGTTACTTCTCTGCCGATGCACTACATATCCAAATCAACGGTAGACCACAACATCAGTCACATTTCTGCACACTTTCTCAACTGGGTGCACCTGTCTCCTAGCATGCCACCCACACTTGACATATTGATCACATATCCTGAGGATAGGGGATCCCTTTTAAAAAGCTGCTTAAAAACGTATTGGGTGTGGTATATGCCTTGCTATACAGCTGGAACAACAGAATCTTGATTTATATGGGCCAAATATATGCCAGAATCACACTTATTTGGCCTACATTTGACTTAGTCTATAGACCCATTAGACATAAACTTCAGAAGTTATCGGCCTATGCTCTAAACATTCCCTACAGACCCTTTGCCTTACAGAACCTACAATGAACTGTCATATGAATGAGAATATTCACAAATTAGTTTCTAATCATTACAGCTTTGCATACATTACTCTATTTGAGCTTAGACTTCTCGCTTCTTGTGAAAGATGTTCCATTTTTCCCTAGACATATAAGAACTTTCTAATTAAACCAGTAGAAGGACAGTAGATTTAACACACACAGATTTAGGATAATTTTGCAAGAAAGCTAAGGTCAAAGAACATTAAAGTAGACTTTACAGCTTCATGATATTAAATAGTCTTCTCAAAGTAAATGAGGAAACATACCACCGATTCTAAGTCTGTGTATTTGAAAAATAGAATATAAGTCGCATCTGTCTATTAGGAGTGGATTACTACTTGTATAAGAATCCCAGCATTCAGAGGTCTAATCACTACACACTGATCAACAAGGATTCTTATTTCCTTATCAGGTTTCCTTAGTGGGCTTAGCCAAGCTTGTCCGCTGTCCAGGTCCCTGTTTCAATAGCTGATTTAGTTCAAGCAGCACATTCCTGGGAGCAAACCCATGGAAGAATGAAGCCCTAATTTCTTTATCTCTTTCACAGAAAGGTTTTGCTCATGCTCTTGGGAAAGGTCACAAGTAATTTTCTCGGTTTATTTCAGCAAAGCAATAGAATGTTACACATTGGAAAGGATTGTGTAAGAATTTCAGATGACCACCTAGGGATAGAAAGGTAGTTGCTAAACAGAAAAAGCACCAAAATGCAATGGACAAAGAAACGAGTACCATATTGTGTATGTATATATGTAGAAATTGTTGTGTTTTATGCACTTGCTGTAAAGGAAAGAACACACTAATGCTGATATGTTAGTATGCCTGCCACGGCAATATAATAATCATAATAATCTTTATGTATATAGCACCAATATTTTCCGCATCACGTTATAATGCAGTGGCACAGGTAAAGACAAAAGCAGACATTACATTGTAACTAACCTTTGAACGGATCAAACAAAATTCGTAAGAGCTCTGCTCAAAAGACTTTACAACCTGAGTGGGAATGGGGCTGAAACAAAAGGAAGTGCTTAGTTTGTACACTGGTTTAGCCATCTTCCATAAATCTAGGGTAGTACACTGATAGGTAGATCAATCTGTTATAGTATCTTCATGTACAAATAAGTACATTTGAGTGCATGTAGTGTGGAGTATTCAATTGACTGAAGGAGGGGGTTGTTAGAGCAAGGGCAACTAATTAGGGATGGTGATATACCTGCCACACAAAAACTTTTTTAGGGCATGTTTAAAACTATAAATGCTATGAATGAATTTGATTGTACAATGTAGCACATTTCAAAGAGTTGGTACAGTTCATGCAAAGTTTTGGAGGCGACAATGGGAGACTCAGATGATAGAGGTATTTAGTCTTAACCTACTAGCAGAATGTAGAACCCAGATAGGGAGGTCGACAGAGATAGTGGAATAGATGTAGCACTGTGGAAAGATCTGAAATTGAGAGTTTAGTTTAAATTGTATTCTATAGTGAATGGGCAGCCAGTGCAGTAACTGGCACAGGGTAGAGGTATTGGTGTAGTGGTTGGAAAAAAGGATGAGCCTGGCTGCTTTATTCAGAATAATCTGAAGAGGGGAGAGTGCAAAGAATGGAACACCAATTGGTAAAAATTACAGAAGTCAAGATTGGAATTTAAGGCTAAGTGCACACAGCATAGGACAAAATACGTTTGAAAGCCGACGGCATTTTGTCCCATGTAGTGACATGGTTTTTGACACCGATTTGCGCAAAAACCACGGTCGGTTTTAGTTTTTGCCGTCAGCTTGTACCATTGAATGTACGGGAATCCGACAGCAAAAAGCGGCAGTTAAAAATCCGTGCAGTATAAACTACAGCTGTCAATGCAGCACATGGTACCGTCAGATTCTCGGTGGTTTCAGTATGTTGAAATTCAATGGTATTTCTGTGCTCTGTAGACATAGATTAAGGGCAGCAATAAAAGCTTAGGCCATTTTCACTTTGAGAAAAGGACATATTGTTAAGATTTTTTAAAGTGCAGAAGTGGTGCATGACTCCAAGACAATGGGCCTGCCGTCTAGAAATTATAGTAGTATCACACACTGAAATAAAACTAACCATTCTGGGGTTGGTTTGTAGCTAGGGGAATATAAGAAGTGGTCGCGGGGTCCGCTGCCCCCCGCGACCATCTCCCGCTCGCAGAGGGTCCGGCGCGGAGGGCCCGCGACCACCCCTCTGCTGGCTCGGCCTCGGCGCCGCCTCTCTTACCCGGCCTCGCTCCGGTGAACGCCGCTCCTGCCTGTCCCGGCCATCGTGTGCGTGGCCACCGCTTAAGGCGCGCGCGCCGGCTTCTCTAAATTTAAAGGGCCAGTGTCCCGATAATTGGTTTATTGTCGGGCGGTGGTTCTATTTAAGGTATCCGCCCCCAGTACTTCCTGCCAGTCTGTTGGTGTGCTTACCTAGTGTCTAGAGAATATTGCTGTTCCGTCCTGATTACCCGTGGACCAGTCCGCCTGCTTACGTTTCCTGACCTTGCCTGTTTGCCGCCTGCCCTGACCGTCTGCCTGCCTCTGACCACGAACCTCTGCCACCTGCCCTGACCTTCTGCCTGCCCCCGACTACGCCTCCGGATTACGTTTCCGTACCACGCTGTACCTCGGCCGCCATTGCAAGCAAGTCACGTCAGGGGTAACGATCTGGTAGCCTCATGCCGCAGCAAGTCCATCCCGCTTTGCGGCGAGCTCTGGTTAAAACCGGGGGCTACTTAGATTCTGTTCCCTGGTGTGGCTTAGCTATCATCGCTTGCGTTGGCCCAGTGGATCCACTCCCGCCTTACAGTACAGACTGGCCATGGATTCCGCCAGGGTACCTCTGCCTGATCTCCGGGACATCTCTACAGCTGTCGCCCAGCAGAGTCAATGCATCGACCAGCTTGCGGCCATGATGCAGAACCTGGCGACTCGTCTGCCTCCACCGGCTACCGCCTCTGCACCTGCATCCGTTGCTCCGGCATCCATTGCTCTACCTGCTTCGGGGCCTTCTCTGCATCTGCCACTCCCCTCACGCTACGATGGAGATCCCAAGAAATGCCGTGGGTTCATCAGCCAGTGCTCCATCCACCTCGAAAAGATGGGGCACCAATTCCCTACAGAGCGAGCTAAGGTGGCCTTCATTATCAGCCTCTTGTCTGGAGAAGCCTTGGCTTGGGCTACGCCACTATGGGATCGAGGGGATCCTCTGACAGCGGACCTCCAAACCTTCCTCCGGGGGTTCCGCACAGTCTTCGAGGAACCAGGCTGTACTTCTTCGGCTGCCGCAGCGCTGCTCCGGCTTTGTCAGGGCGACACCACAGTCGGTCAGTATTCGGTGCAGTTTCGCACTCTCGCTTCGGAGCTGGACTGGAACAACGAAGCGTTGGTGGCGACATTTTGGCAAGGCCTCTCGGGGCGAATCAAGGACGAGCTCGCCACTCGGGATCTACCAGCTGCCTTGGATGATCTAATCCATTTGGCCACCCGAGTGGATATTCGCTTCGCCGAAAGGCAACAAGAGCTCCGCCTACAACGGGAAACCGTCCGTCCACGCCGTTTCCCCCGCTTGGCTCCCACGTTCCAGCGGTCACCTCTTCCTTCTTCAATGGTCTCTGAAGAGGAACCTATGCAGGTCGAGAGAGCCCACCTGTCTCAGGAGGAACGTTCTCAGCGTCGTCTGAAGCAGCTGTGCTTCTATTGGCCATTTCATTGGGGACTGTCCGGTGCGCCCGGGAAACTTCCGCACCTAGGGCTCATTTGAGAGGCAACCCTAGGTGTCAGAACGGCCTCTCCCCGTCTGACCATGCCCGTATATATTGGTGCTTCTCCGGACAGCACCTTCCAGGCCACCGCCTTTATTGATTCAGGATCAGCAGGAAACCTCATAAGCCACGAACTTGTGACCAGGTTTCGTCTTCCTGTGACTCCGTTGCTGAAACCTATGTTTCGTCTCCTCGGTTAGTGGCGAATGCCTTAAGGACGCTATCCGCTTCTGTACGGCCCCCCTCTTCTTGCAAATTGGGGCTCTTCACATGGAGACGTTGCGACTTTTAGTCCTACCTCGATCCTCCTCGGAGATCCTTTTGGGCCTTCCTTTGCTACAGGACTATACCCCGACTTTGGATTGGAGCACAGGGGAAGTCATGCGTTGGGGTTCCGCGTGTCTCTCTCGTTGCCTGTCCAAGCCGCAACTCGCTCCTCAAGTCGCCTCCCGGAAGCCTGCCAAGCCTCCTCCAGGTCTACCTTCGCCTTACTGGGACTTTGCCGATGTCTTTTCGGAGAGTCAGGCTGAAACGCTTCCTCCACACCGGCCTTATGATTGTCCCATTGACCTGCAATCTGGCTGTACTCCTCCCAGAGGCCGGGTTTACCCTCTCTCCATCCCAGAGACTAAGGCGATGTCTGAGTACATCAAGGAGAACCTCCGCAAAGGATTCATCCGTAAGTCCTCGTCTCCGGCTGGAGCCGGCTTCTTCTTCGTGGAGAAAAAAGACGGGTCCCTCCGGCCCTGCATCGATTATCGGGGCTTGAATAAAATTACCATAAAAAAACGCTACCCGTTGCCCTTGATCTCCGAACTCTTTGACCGCCTGCGTGGGGCGAAAATATTTTCTAAACTGGATCTTCGTGGGGCCTACAATTTAATCCGCATTAGGGAAGGCGATGAATGGAAAACGGCATTTAATACCCGGGACGGCCATTTCGAGTATTTGGTTATGCCTTTCGGTCTCTGCAACGCCCCGGCAGTATTTCAGAATTTTGTCAATGAAATCTTTCAGGACCTACTCTACGTCTGTGTAATCGTCTACTTGGACAATATCCTCATCTTCTTCCCAGATCTCGAGACTCATCACCACCACATCCGCCAGGTCCTCAGGCGACTCTGCACTCATCAGCTCTTTGCCAAACCCGAGAAGTGTCTGTTTGAACGTACCAGCTTACCCTTCCTAGGGTACATCGTCTCAGATAGGGGTCTCCAGATGGATCCTTCCAAGCTCTCCGCAGTGTTGCAATGGCCACAACCGGTGGGCCTCCGGGCCATTCAACGATTTTTGGGGTTTGCTAATTATTACAGACCCTTTATTCCCCACTTCTCTACACTTGTGGCTCCCTTGGTGGCTCTAACTCAGAAGAACGCCAATCCCAAGTCCTGGCCCCCAGAAGCTCAAGACGCCTTCAACCGGCTCAAAGCTGCATTTGCATTGGCTCTGGTCCTGTCTCGCCCAGACCCTAACCGTCCGTTTATTCTGGAAGTAGATGCCTCTTCAGTCGGCGCCAGCACTGTCCTTCTGCAGAGATCCTCTGGTAAACTTCGTACCTGTGGGTATTTCTCCAAAAACATTCTCTCCTGCGAGAAGAATTATACCATAGGTGATCGAGAATTACTGGCCATAAAGCTGGCTCTTGAAGAATGGGTCACCTGCTGGAGGGGGCTCACCACCCTATTGATATCTCACAGACCACAAGACCTCCTGTATCTGCAGTCGACTCAACGCCTGAACCCCGGCAGGCCAGGTGGTCACTATTCTTTGGCCGTTTTGTCTTCCGTCTACATTTTCGGCCGGCCGAAAAAAACGTCAGGGCGGACGCTCTCTCTCGTTCCTCGGATACGGTGTGTCTCGAGCCTCCTCCCAGCACATTGTCCCCCCTGAGCGACTCGTCACGGCCACCCCCGTGGATCTCCAACGCCTACCCCCCGGGAAGACGTATGTGCGGCCTGCCTTGCGCCCTAGAGTCCTGAAGTGGGGACACGCTTCTCGTACGGCTGGGCACCCAGGAGTGATCTCCCGCTATTACTGGTGGCCTACTCTTGCTCAGGATGTCAGGGACTTTGTTCTAGCCTGCACCTCCTGTGCCCGGAATAAGGTCCCTCGTCTCAAACCCGCGGGCCTTCTTCAGCCTCTCCCTGTGCCGGAAAAACCCTGGACCCATGTAGCCATGGACTTCATTACTGACCTCCCGTCCTCTTCTGGAAACACGGTCATCTGGGTCATGACCGACCGTTTTTCCAAAATGGCTCACTTTGTCCCACTGCCTGGGTTACCCTCTGCTCCTCAGCTGGCCCAATATTTTTTCAGTCACGTTTTCCGTCTGCATGGTCTCCCGTTACACATTGTCTCTGACAGGGGAGTCCAGTTCATTGCAAAATTTTGGCGGGCTTTGTGTGGTCAATTGCAGGTTCGCTTAGACTTCTCATCCGCATACCACCCTCAAACGAACGGGCAGGTAGAGAGGGTTAACCAGGTACTGGGTACCTACCTGCGGCACTTTGGCAGGATAATTGGTCTGATCTTCTTCCCTGGGCAGAGTTTTCTTATAACTCTTTAGATTCGGGATCCGCGGGGGCCTCTCCCTTTTTTGTCATGTTTGGGTTACATCCCCGTCCGCCGCTCCCCCTTGTTACCTCGTGTCATGTCCCGGCCGTGGATGCCCAAGTAAAGGACATCAAGGCTCTCTGGCAGCTCACACGACAGGCCCTGTTACGGGCTTCTGCTCGCACTAAAGTCCAGGCTGACAGATACCGTAGGCCTTCGCCCTTATTTGAGCCTGGCGATAAGGTTTGGCTATCCAGCAAATATATTCGCTTTAGGGTGCCTAGCTACAAGTTAGGTCCTAAATACGTGGGTCCCTTTGAGGTACTGCAACGCCTAAACCCGGTATCCTACAAGCTCCGCCTGCCTCCTACCCTGCGCATCCCGAACTCCTTCTATGTCTCCCTCCTCAAGCCGGTGGTGCTGAATCGCTTCTCCCGTGGTCCTGTCTTGCCTTCTCCTGTGGCCAACTCTGATAACATCTTTGAGGTTAAGGAGGTGTTGGCACAGAAGACAGTGAGGGGGAAGTGGTTCTTCTCATTGACTGGAAGGGGTTCGGGCCGGAGGAGCGGTCGTGGGAACCGGAGGCCAACCTGTCTCCTGACCTCCTCTCTAGGTTTCTAAAAAAGAGGGGGAGACCTAAGGGGGGGGGGGTACTGTCACAGGGGCCACCTGCCCTGACCTTCTGCCTGCCCCCGACTCAGCCTCCGGATTACGTTTCCGTACCACACTGTACCCCGGCCACCATCGCAAGCAAGTCACGTCAGGGGTAATGACCTGGTAGCCTCACGCCGCAGCAAGTCCATCCCGCTTTGCGGCGGGCTCTGGTGAAAACCGGGGGCTACTTAGATTCCGTTCCCTGGCGTGGCTTAGCTATCATCGCTTGCGTTGGCCCAGCGGATCCACTCCCGCGTTACAATTTAGTTCCAAAAGAGAGAAAACAAGATCGTAGAGAAAACAGACAATCACTAGTGTTTTATTGTAGTGCATGGGTGATGTCACAAAAAGAGATATATAATTGAGTGTCATCAGTGTAGAGATGGCGCTAGTAGCCAAAACTGCTGCTAGTTTGTCTAGTTGGGGCTGTGAAAAGTGAAAAGAGAAATGGTAGGAAGAAAACCAAAACAGCAAAGTATCCTTGACTCCAATGGAACTAAACATACTGAGGAGAAGTTGGTAAAATACAATGTCAAGTTCTGCTGAGAGATCCCGAAGTATCAACAAAGACTAGTTGCCATGGGATTTAGCCATCAAAAGATCATTAGAGACGTCAGCTATAGCAATTTCTGTGGCGTGCAAAGTGCAAAAAACTAATTGTTAGATATCTGGTAAAGAGAGATAGCAGAGAGATAGCCGATTAGGTGAGAAAAGACTTAGGACGACATGTGTGAAAGGGTTTTTCATCCTTTTCTGGCATAAAAGGTGCCAAAGGTGAGAGGTTCGACTAAATTGCTGAAGTATGGCATGTCGAATGAACATGTTTGGCGCATTACGCACCAGACTCGACACTTTGCAATGCATCAAACATGTGGGGGCGTTCTGGGGGCGTGTCACACCACACTCGTATTATTAGACACATTTATGAATGTGGCTCGGCAAAACTAGGCGCATTAATGCTCAAACAGGCAGACCTACTTCAATGTGGTCTGCCCGAGCCCCAGCAGTCGTAATGGAACTAGATTTGCTATTAGGGCAAAAAAATGTCCCTTATTTCTCAACTTATACCAGTAAAATAATAAAAAGTAATTTCTGATAATTATCAAACTATATACTATAAATTTTATACATCTCATAATAAATTATATAATAAAAAATTTATATCAAATAATATAAGAAAAATATAACAATATTTCCTATAAAATGTATTTAAGATTAATGTAATGTAAAATAATTTAAAATAAAGTTAGTGTAGTATTATCAGTTATTACAAACACACCATAGCATGCTAGAAATAAAATAAAAGGTTTTAGAATAGCATGTCAGTGAATAGAAACTATGTTAGTGATCTTTCATTTTGCCCCATGAGTCTCAGCAAGAGCTGTGTTGTGCCGGCTATTACTGTATGTCAAATACACATGTTTGGCGCATTACTAGCTCATGTTTGTCGCATTACTAATGTGCCAAAGTTCCACAGAGGGCCAAGCACAGATGCAAGGCGCCTCAAACCTTAGGCACCATTTATGAGCACACATTTACCCCTTTCATATATTCAGGTGCATTTTTCACTGGCAAAAAAAGATGCAAAAAAATTGCTTTGACATGCCAAGTTTGATACATGTCGCCCTTAATGTAGAAGATTACAGACAAGTCAGTAGTTAGTAGCACTGGACCTGTCTCAGTAATCAGATAGCGGGGATCTGTACATGACTTATCCTGGACCCCAGTCCTCTATCTTACCAGCCCTGTTTTCCATCATTAAGGGACGTGAGTTATATTTATTGCATACATCTTGTTGATTTTTTCTTAGATGTTCCGTATTGTTGTTATCAACTGCAATTTTTCCCTGATGAGCCCCAGTATCTAGGGGGGAAACGCGTTGGAAGGAATATTGGAATATTTATGCGTTATTGATTATCTTTCTATGACGCAATCATCAATTCATAGTATTTTTGAACATCAAACGTATATTGTCTGTTGTATTGTTATTTATCACAGCACTTTTTTTGTTTGTGCACTCCATTTGTAGTATATGTGTTTTTGTTTTTCTTTTTTTTCTCTTTTTTCATTTAGATGTAACCAGGGACAGGGTTAGTTTAGGTTCCAGTGTGGGGGCGCCCTTATTGGGGCGATTTCCCAATTTTTGAGGTAGACAGGTCCTTGATAGGGTATATTTGAGGGTGTTTTTTCGTTTTCTTTCCCAACTCTTATTCATTCTGATTAAAAGTTATGTTTTATGTATCTTTTTTCTAGGCGTTATACCTGTAGTTGTTTTGGTTTAAAGGGATTATAACAACATGTTTTAAGGAGGAGGGAAAGATTCCAGTGGCTACAAAAGTAAAAAATATCTTCTAGGTGAAAAATGTGAGCTGGGGAAAGGGGCTGGATAAGGTATGAGAGAATGGGGTCAATAATGGAGTAAGTGATGCAAGCAGAATAGAGACGCCTGCATACTTCTTCTTCTTTTGTTGGGAAAAATGCTGACATTAACCCGTTAAAGACCAAGCGTTTTTTTTGGTTGACACAATCGTTTTTGTCCTTCTCGCCTTCCAAGAGCCGTAACGTTTACATTTTTCCATCTACATAGACAAATAAGGGCTTTAATTCTGCAGAACAAGATGTACTTTATAATGGTGTCATTCACTGTGCCATAAAATATACTGGGAAACCGCAAACAAATTCTAAGTGGGGTAAAATGTGAAAAAAACATACTTGCACCATGTTTGCAGGTTTTTTTTACAGCGTTCACTCTCCCAAAAAATTTATGTGTTCTCTGTATTCTACAGGTTATTACAATTCCAGCAATACCAAATATGTAGGGTTTCCCTTATGATATAGTACACAAAAACATTTTTGAAATCTGCACCACAGTGCCATTTTCCACGACCAATAACTTTTTTGTACTTCCACCTATGGACCTGATTGGGAGGGCATTTTTTTGCAGCATGAAGTGCAATTTTTATTGGTACCATTTTGGGATAGATGTAACTTTTGTGTTCACTTTTATTCCAATTTTTAGGGGATCTGAAATGACCGAAAAACAGAATTCTGGCGTTTGTCTTTTTTTTTTTCTTCTACGTTGTTAAGCATGTGGTATTCATTATATTTTAATAGATTGGACTTTTTGGGATGCAGTGATACCAATTATGTGTAACTTTTTTTTTTTTTTTTATCTTCAAATTTTTTTATTTTCCAAATGTATAAAGAGTGGAAGTATACAGCATAAGATCAGGTCAAAAATTAACAAAAAGACATAACAAGTCATAACAAACATAACAAGCCAGATGGTCACTAATTATTACTAGACAGGCAAAAGACAAATAGAAGATTCTGAGTAGGAATAAGAGAACATATAATTTGTCATTTCAATTTAGAAAGTAAAGGGTTATTGGAGGGAGAGGACTTGGCATTTACAGACAATTTTCCTAAGCCCCTTTAAAGAATGAGGATTCTGACCACAAAGACCATTGGTGTTTTATTTTTGGGATCAAATGAGGGGGGACTACAAGTGAGGTTTCGCAGTTATACTGGAAGTTAACTCTTTGTATAATTTCCTTTATGTTTGGTAAGGAGGGGGATTTCCAGTGTTTAGCTATCACTAATCTGGTAGCCACTAGGATGTGGTATAGAACTGTTCTGAAAGAACCTGGGAGATCTTTAAGATTAATATCAAGGAGTGCTAGGGCTGGGGAGAGATTGATCCTAAAAGAAGTTAAATCAAAGATTAGTTCTTCAACTTGTTTCCATAAGGCAGAAACATGTGAACAGCTCCACCACATATGTAACAGGGTTCCATTGTGGCCGCATCCTCTCCAACACAGCACTGAATTATTTTTTGAACTATGGGCTAGGCGGGTGGGGGTCAAGTACCCTCTCAGATGCAGTTTTCTTGACACTTCTAAATGGTTAATGCAGTTCGAATATGTCATAGCAGACGCAGAGGCCGCAAACCAGGTCTCATTAGAGAAGCAACATCCCAAATCCTTATCCCATTTAACCGCGAAAAGTGGTTTGGTTGGGTCCACTTGGTGCAATAGTAGGCGGTAAGTGACTGATAGCCCTTTTTCAAATGATTTATGTCCTCTTAGGAAGTGGAAATAAGGGGTGATACCTCTGGGGCTGCTAGGCCAGGACCATCCTTGTAATATGTGCCTTATTTGTAGGTACTTAAAAAAGGTAATTCGGTCTAGATTGTGGCTAGACAGTAGGTCAGTGAAGGATCTAAGATGTTCCCCCTCAAATAGCTGGTCAACAGTGGTAAGCCCCCTAGCTATCCAGTCTTTTACAGAAAGGTGTGGAGATGCTAATTGGAATATAGAGATGGGGCATTCCTTTTTAAGCACGTACACCCATCTGTTGGGTTTAACGTATTTAATCCATGCTTGGAAGGCATGTCGGATCGAGGGGTAGGAAGGCAGAGTGTATTTAAGATCTAATAATTCCGCCAACAGTAGATCTTTCACTGTGTAAGGGGTTAGTTGTAAACTTTCAATCAGTGCCCAATGGTGGAGTTCCGGGGACCTCCAGAAGAGGAAAAGGGGCTCAAGTACAGAAGCCACATTATATAGCTTTAGGTTCGGGACTGACATGCCACCTTGTTTTATGTTGAGGAAGAGATGTTGTTCCCTACACCTAGGCTTTTCCCCGCCCATATGAAGTTCAAGAAAAGCGACTGGAGTTTATTAAGGAGGCAAGATGGGAATATGTATGGTAAAGATCTTAATACAAATAAAACTCGCGGAAGTAACATCATTTTAGTGACATTTATCCTGGCCATCCAAGAGAGAGGGAGGCCAGACAAGCGTTTGGTTTCGTCTAATAAGGAATTGTATACGGTATCAATATTAGTTTGTATAGTTTGCTCCAAGAAAGGGGTAATCTTAATACCTAGGTAGGTAATGTGGGAATCGGACCAAATGAATTTAAATTTAGATAGACGAAGCTTCTGGGGAGCTGATACATTTAGAGGTAGGATATTGGATTTTGATCTATTTAGGCGGTAATAAGAGGTAAGGGAGTACATCTCTAGAATTTTAAGGAGGGCATCTAAAGAGCGTTCCGGGTTGCTGCAGATAATTAATATGTCATCGGCGAACAAGCTAATTTTGTGGACTGAGTTCTCAATGGGGATACCGGAGATTGCAGTCGATTGTCTGATCATCTCCGCAAGGGGTTCGATGCACATAATAAAGATTAAAGGGGAGAGTGGACAGCCTTGTCTGGTGCCGTTGGTTATCGAGAAGGGGGAAGAGAGAAAACCCGATGCTAAAACTCTAGCTGAAGGGGAGGAGTAGAGTGAAGTAATGGCTTTAATTATGGGGCCTTCAAATCCAAATTTCAGTAATACTTCATTTAAGTAATCCCAGTTGAGCCGGTCAAAGGCTTTTTCTGCGTCTAGTGATAGAAGCGCAGAAGGAATTTTATCAGAATTAATTTTGTGGATGAGATCTAGTACTCTCCTAACACCATCTCGAGTCTGACGGCCTTTGACAAAGCCTACTTGGTCCTTGTTAATGATAGATGGTAAAAAGTCATTAAGCCTATTTGCTATGATTTTTGCAAATATTTTTATGTCGCAATTAAGTAGGGAGATGGGACGGTAATTGGTTACTTGATCTGGGTCTTTACCTGGTTTGGGTATGGTGGTTACGATTGCACTAAGCATTTCTGCAGGGGCTTTCCCTTTGTCAATTATAGCCTGAAAGGTAGAAGAAAGGTGGGGGGGCTAGAGTGGCTCAAAATAATTTATAGTACTCATTTGTCAGGCCATCAGGCCTTGGTGCTTTGTTAAGCTTGGATGACCTTATAGTTGCCTCAATTTCTCCGGGTGTTATTGGTGCATTAAGTGCTTCTAATTGGGAGTTGGACAAAGAAGGGAGGTTAATCTGGTTTAGGAAGGAGACAATATTTGCTTTTTCAACTTTCGGGGTCATTGGATCGTCCTTCAAGTTATATAAAGATTGGTAATATTTCGCAAAAGCATTTGCTATAAGTTGGGGGTCGTGTATTTTAGTTTTATCCGGGTTAGTAATGTAAGGGATTTTACTTCTTGCTTGTAGGACCTTGACCCTACGGGCCAGTAGTTTTGAAGGACGATCCCCTTGGATATAGAATTTCCAATTGAGTTTGGACAGATGGGCTTCATAGCGGTGCAAATAGAGAGTACGGAGTTTATTTCTGCTGTTAGTTAGTTTTTCCTTGGTTAAGGATGAGGGAGCCTCCTTAAATTGTTTGTCTAGGGCGGTTATTTCTTGGATTAAGTCATTAATAGCTTGCTCGCGTTTGCGTTTCTCTTTTGAAGCTAGTTGAATGCAGACTCCCCTAATTACTGCCTTGTGCGCACACCATAGAGTCTCTTTTGACGGGGACGATGGGGAGTTTATTTCAAAATATTCCGTGAGCACTGATTGAATCTGTGTAGTTATTGTAGGAGATTTTAATAAAAAGTGGTTTATTCTCCAAGTAGTGGAGCTGTAGGTCGGAGTCAGATCTGATAATGAGAGGAAGATAGGTGCGTGGTCTGACCATGTGGCACATCCAATTTCTGCCTTTGTAGTGTTTGATAGAGCAATTCTGTCTACCAAGAAAAAATCAATTCTGGAGTGGGTATTTTTAGAGTGGGAGTAAAAGGTAAAGTCCACTTCACCTGCATGACTGTACCTCCATGGGTCATGTAAATTTTCTTGCCATAGGAAGCTTTTAAGTTCTGGAGCAAAGTGAGAGGAGCCTCTAGATCTATCCAATAATTTGTCTACTACCATATTATAGTCCCCATTTATCACTAATCTGCCCCGTAGGTGCTTTTTGGCTTTGGCAATTGTTCTTGAGATAAAAGAGAGTTGTCGGTTGTTTGGAGCGTAAAGGGTGAGAAGAGTGTAGGGAACTGAATTAATGTCACAGTACAGGATTATAAATCTGCCTTGGGGGTCAAGTATTGAGTCAGTTAAGTGGAAAGATACTGTGTTTTTGATAAAGATTGCCACCCCCACTTTTTTAGAGTTAGGAGCTGCGAAAAAAGAATGGGGGAAATTTTTATGTTTTAACCTGTATGAATCTGAGGCCAGTAAATGCGTCTCTTGGACGCATAAAATATCTGCTTTATGTTTAATTGCATCTCTCCAGAGTGAGGAGCGCTTATGGGGGGAATTGAGTCCATTAACGTTTAGGGACATTATTTTAATCCCCATGGTGAAGAAGAGAGGGGATGATTAGCAGTCTTATTCCTAAGGTATAAAAACGCATCATCAAACATACAAAGTCAATGTCAATCATATCTCACATATAGGCTAATAAACCTGTTAACACAACGAATAACCAATTGTCGCTTTGACAAAAAGCAAGGCAGAGAACATCATGTAATGCTCCTTACAGACGGAGACAGGTATGGGGTAAAGTCCTGAAAAGGAACCTGCAGAGGGAGAGACACAAGAATAGGGAGGTTCGAACAGTCAAAAACTTGTGCCTCTCTACTGAAAAAGAATAGCCGTCCCGTCCGCGCTCCTCGAGGACGGGAACAATAAGTTTGCCTACGGATGTGATCAGTCGTTCAATCTGGATCTGGAAGCGGTGTTGTCAGACCAATGGAGAATGATCCAGGTCGTGCTGTCCTTTCCTTTTGAGGGAGTTGTTGGTGGGAGTAGAATCATCCCTCACGAACTGAGGGACTAACTCTTAGCTCCGAAGGATTAGTACAGACAACATCGAGTGAATACTTTTAGTAATTATCTAGCTTTAACCGGAAAGCCCCAGTGGTATGGGATGTTGTTATCTCATGAGTACTTCTTGTTAAAGGGTCGAATTCATTCCGCGCAACATTGTGCCCATACCCCCGCCCCCGTCCCCCCCCTAGCCCGCCGCCGCCACCTCCCGAACCACCCCGCTGAGAGGCGTCTGGGTATATAATATATCCTAAATCTTTCTGTAGGTTAGAAGAGTTTCGCGGATGGCTTTAAGTGAAGAGTTCTTGGTTTTGAAGAAGTGTATTCTGGCAATTACATCCATGGGTAAGTGCGAGGGAGAGAGATGTTTAGGCTTTGGATAAATCTGTGGATCCCGAGGTCCACCATGAGAATCTAGATCTATTTCTGGGAGTACTAAGGCCCTTAAATCGGTAGAAATTGGGTAGCAAATCTGGCATGTACCGATTTTCCGGAACACCAACGGAGACGTATGTTGTTGCGTCTGGAGCGGTCCTTCCTAAGTCGAGAATTTTAGAGAGGATAGTTTTTGGACCCTCCACTTCTATCGCAGCATATTGGCATCGATAAGGAGAGATTGTGGGACGTCGCGAATTCTGCCATTTTCTTCTCACCGTGTTTCCGTATCTGGAAACGAGTGCTTGGACAGTCCATTCTGTGAATTCTCCCCCATCATCTGTTTGAAATCGCTTTGGAGAGATCTCTAAATGAAGAAAAATACCGTTGAAGGGTATGCTTCATAGGTGCAAAGAATGGTCTGCTGTCTTGCGGATGATCCATTCAATAGACAACTTGTCTAGATGAAGCTTGAAGGAGATGGGATGAAGCGCGTCTGTTTCCTGATTTGAGTAGAGCGTGTAGATAGGGGTCTGAGAAGAATTCCGTTAGTTAGGTAGGTTGGAGGATTTGCCAGATTTTTATTTGCGAATTGCCACCCACATTGAGAGTTGCAGTCCCGGCAAGTGCGGCGCTTCCATTCTCTTTTTTTTATTTATTATTTGAATTATTTATTAATTTATTTTGATCTAAATATACAACCTCACACCTAGGACTCAGACGAAACCTCATGATTTTATGGATTAGAACAAACAACAACACTTGTTTATTGACAGCCAGATAAGAATGAGAGCAATTTGTATCCACTCAACCCCTAGCAGCCGTGGGGAACTGGAAACAGCGCGGGTGAATGAGGCACAATCTGTAGGTAGCCCAGGTAAGTCCAGCGGCCCAAGTCGGATAGTGGGAACCGGTCTCCCTTTTCTGTGGACAAACACTTGGTGGTGCTATGTGTGAACAGGTAGCAGCGTTCTATGGGACTTTCACTCTCACTGTTTTGGCTTATGACAGGAGAGGTAAGTAGTAGTGGAAACTTAGGTTTCTGCAATGGTGATACATACACTATCATAGAGCAACATGAGCAGAAGCATGTTTTAGGGAACTCAAGCAAGTGAATCCACTTTCCAAAAGATATTTTTTATGTGCAACCATTGTATTGTGGAAGACCCGAGGACATAAGGAGAAAAGTAAGCAGCTATGTGAAGGCTGTAGTGGTGCGAGCCCGGGGCAGAAGCAGATACCTCAGGAGATAAGGAGCCCGGCAGGGGGAACAGAAAATGGAGCGGCCCCCTAAAGGTTGAATGGCCGAAGCCAACAGGCCCATGTAGTCCGACCCCCCCTGTGGCTTTTGCTGAGTTCACCCAGCAAAGTCGACAGTGAGATCTCAGTAGGCTTAGTCTCTATAGGCGAGAACAGCGCTGTTTGCTCGGGTTACTTGATGCAGATGTACTTCCAAGAGCACGGAGGAAGAGGAATAGATGCCTGGGATAACAGAAGATGGCGCTGTACAATATAAGATAAGATGCCCCAGCCAGCGAGGTAGACCCCTGCTGTTTACTTTGGACTTGTTACGCTGCACCAGCTAATTACAGAGAGGGAATTGCTCCGCTAAAGAAGTGTTATGCAGACAAAGGGTTCAGATAGATAATGAGAACCACTTATCTGTTTGCTGCTAGCTGGTATTCCTCGGCAGGCAGACCAGTGAACACGGTCCGTTCCGAGACGCTTGGAGAACGGAGTATTCGTACGCTCATCTTCCAAACCTGCTACCAATGGTCACACCAGGGAGGGAGCGCAGACGGAACTGCTGATCAGGAGCTTCGATCGCTGATGCTAGGTCTCGGCTGCTCACAACCCCTGTCGACGGACTGAGTCTTCACTGATAGTAGAGCCCCAGACGCGTCTGAGTGCGTAGCGCGCTCATGCCGAGGTAAATCGTCAGGGAGACCCGAGTGTGCCGGGATCCCGTTATAGCAGTGGGCTTCAGGGTATCCACTCCCACATCTAGGAGCTGTAAGTGGTGCAACTGGGTGGGGTTTTCTGGCGATCCAATCCTGGGTACGGTTCGGTGGCAAATAATGATATTTTGGTGCTGTTTTGTCTAAGTCCTCCACTGACGCTCTTCTCCAGAATGCGACTATCACTCCATGCCAGGTCCCAGGCCTACGCCCCGTAACTCTTTTAATATTTTTATATTAAATTTCTCTTATATGTAAAACTCTCAGGGTTGATTGAGAATTCAACATTATTAATATATTATCTTTTACAATCATCATTACTTAAACATTCACCATACTGTATATACACTGAGTATCCCCCCAAGGGTGCTTGACACAATAGGGTGGCCGTGAACGCTTTACATGATACAGTCATCACTAATAAATTGTATAAGCAAATTGCAAAAGTAAGGGATACAAATGATGGTTGCTGGTTTCACTACTTTACCTAAGTAAAACGCAAAAACAATGCCGCATGTAAGTCTTCACCAGGCTTCCAGATGCCATGTAAACCAAACAGGGCCCCGCTATCTCACTGCGGGGGCCCCGATCGAAGTGAGTAACAGTGAGTGGAACCGGTTCTCATTCATTTATACTCCGCGGCCATGAACTTTTAAGGGGTTAAATAGCGCAAAATGGACCCAGCTCCATTCCACACTGTTACAGGCAGGTGTCAGCTACAATGAACCTGTGAACCTGTCAGGATTTTCTATATTTTTTCCTATCTTTGACATAAAACTTCAAGAGATTTTCACACAAGTCCTAAAAGTAGACAAAAGTAACCAAATCACAAAAATTTATGTCCAAAATAATAGATTTTTTTTTTTTTATTTGGTTGAATTATTCTATTCGAGGAAAATATTCCAATGAAACCCACTCAATTAGTAACCAACAAAAGTAGTTGAACCTTTAAGATTAGCAGATAATTTCAAGGTGAAATTGGAGTCAGGTGTTTTCAACCAATGGGATAACAATTAGAGGTGAGTGGGTGACCTGTTTTATTTAACGAACAGGGATCTATCAAAGTCTGATCTTCACAACAAATGTTTGTAGATGGGTTTTATGCAATGAACAAAGAACATTTTTGAGGATATTGATGCTCATTAGGCTGGCTAAGGTAACAAAACCATCTGTAAAGAATTTGGACTCCAGAATCCGCAATCCACAAATCCACAAATAGAGAAAATTCAAGGTCAATATTACCCTTCCCAGGATTGGTTGACCAACAAAGACAATACCAAGAGCAAGATGTAGTCTTGTGTTAGGCTTGGAAGTTCTGACCTAAATCCAATCAAAAATATTTTAGATGGGGCTAAAGCACATACATTATGGAAGAAAACTCTCCAATATGAGATAGTTGAAGCTGTTTTGTATGAAGAAATAAACTAAAATTCCTCAATAAATAAATGACTTAATCTAATATTTTGACTCATTTGATTTGATTCTCATCATCTGCTTCTAGAACTTGTGTGAAATTCTCACATAATTTTAGGTGAAATTTATAGAAATAAAGAAAATTGTGAAGGAATTTTCAAGCACTACTGTACCTAATTTTTTGCATAACATAAGCTAAATTCACAACATATACAGTACAGGTGCATGCACCTGCTTTTATATAATTACCTAGTTTGTAAGGCCAAAAAAGATAGACATTCAGTTCAGCCTATTGTGCTAAGTGTTGAATCCAGAATGAAGGCAAAAAACCCCCCATGAGAAGAAAGCCACATTAGATCATTCATTTTAGGGAATTTCCTTACCCGACTCCAATCTGGCAATCAGAATAAATCTCCTGGACCAATGACCCTTCTCAAGAGATCCAAGTCACTATAACTTGGTTATACTATTACACAATAGAATTTGCATCAGGGAAACCTTTTTTTGCAACTGCTGTTAAGTGAAGACACCGATGACAAGTATATCTCTTGCACTGAGTTCCACAGTCTCCACCTGCTCTTTCACAGAGATAAAGCATCCCTTTTCTCTCCAAAGAGTTTATTTGAGAGACAATCCTCTTTGCTCAAGACATGAGACGGATGCCCCCTTGTCTAAGATACAATCCCTGGATATAAATAGATCTTCTTCCGAGAGATCTCTATATTGGACTTTTGATAAATTCCAATATTTATATATCCATCTAAACCTAAATAAAACCCTAATTTTGCAAATCTTTCTGGGTATTGTAGTCTGCCAAGTCCTTTTATTATTTTTGTTGTCCGCCTTTGAACTTGCTTTAGCTCTACAATGTCCCAAAACTGTACACAATATTCCAGGTGTGATCTGACCAGTGACTTGTATAATGGAAGAATAATGTGCTTTCTCATCCATAGGCACATGCCCATTTGCCTTGGCAGCTGCTGACATGACACTGTCTAGCTCAATAAAAGTTATCTGTCTCACATATGATATCTCAAGTTCTTCTCCATAAAACTTTACTAAGTGTTTATTTCTGTTTAAACTAGATAATCATGGTAATGGCGATTATTTCCTTCCCTGTCTGGCATAACCTGCATTACCATGTAATAAACCCATCTACCACTTCCTCAGCCAGAAGCCTCCAACTTTAATACAAGAGAAGCACTTTGTAATAACACATACTCCCTCTATATGTTGAATTACAATTACAGAGAGTTTAAGATACCTCTCAGAAACCAAGATTGAGATATTATCATACTGTGTTGGCAAATCCATCGGAGTCACAGAGTCATTACTCCCTCTAATCCGAAGATGCCACAGAGCCGAAGTTTTGACCTCTTGAACAGAGCTCCATTTTTTAAAATCTGAGGCCAACTGTCACTTTATGTGAAAATAACTTTTTGACAACTTTAACCTATCCATGTGATTCAGAGATTGTTTTTATATTATTTAAAAGTAATCAATTACACATTGTGGCTTAAGATACAGAAAGAAATTTTGTATCCAAAAAAGTTCTTGCTTTCAATTAAGAATAAATATCGAAAGCATCGTGAAAAAATTAGACAAAAATTTAACCATTTTCCAAACTTCAAAATAATTTCAGCAATAACACAGATAGATTATTCCACCTCCAAAATAGTTTATAACTAGCCATCTAACCAATATATGACTACGCGTAAGGTTGAGTCCTCATTTTTTAATTTTTTTTTAATATAATTTTTCAAATTTATCAAGAAAATTGGCAATATACTTTTTTTTTTAGCGGGACCCAGTCAGTTTCTAACTTGATTTTGATTGGCCCTGTATGTTAGAAACCTCCATAAATGACTTCATCTAATAAACTAACACCCTGTTAAATTAAACAGCATTTAGTGGAAGTTTATATAACCCATAACGTTGTTCAACAGGGAATAAAGCAAAAGTGAGGTAGTCTGAGATTTAAAAAATTTCACTTCTTTCTTTCATGCAGATTTTTCATTTTTTATTATTATTTCACAATGAAACAAGTACATGTAGATCAGGGAAATCAACTTAATTTAATTCCCCAGATTCATGCGCAGTTTCTATGAGAATATCCACAAAGTGGCCTAGTGCGCGTGATTTGCTCAATCCACAAGCCCCCAGAGTAGGAGGAGCACCTACCGGACTCTGGGGTCTCATTTTCATTAGGAGACCCCAACTCTAAGGTGCTAAAACTTAGTCAATCACGACCTAAAAAAGACGACCCAGTATTGGAAACTATCACCCGCTTAAGGAATATATCCAGGTGTGGTAGTGGAGTAAATCGACCCCACGGTGTTTTCAACAAAAATTTTATAGCTTTTGTGCTGGGAAATGAAAATTTTTTTATTCAAACAATCCTGCAATTATTAGCTGAAAATGTTTTCATTTTACATGGAATCTTGAAAAAAAAGCACCCCAAAATTTTGTCATCGGCAATTTCTTTATTCGCAATACCTACATGTGGGTGTAAACTGCTGTTTGGGCGCATGACAGGGGGTACAATGGGAGGGAGCGCTATTTGGCTTTTGGAACGCAGAATTTTGTGGTGGAGCCATGTCCGCATCTTGCAAAGCCCCCCAATGTAACCCGTAGAGACAGGTGACACCTTCCAGAGAACGTCACACACCATTGCTAGTTGGATTCATATCACACACCTAATGTGATCTCATCTAGGGCTGTACTGTGCATTTTGGGTGCACAGGTTTTCCTATTAGTTTTTTTGTTAGTATTGGCTATGAAAATGGAGGAAAAACGCAGTATCCGCCATTGATCTTATTTTATGGGTTTCAATATACAAAGATCTCACCACTACAGTGTAAATGACAGCGATATCTTTACATAGGGGGGTCAGTAAAATTGCAATGATATAAAAAAATTTATATGTAGTTTTTTATGCTTTATTTCTTTATCTAACAAAAAATAGTTCAATAAAAAATTGCGTTTTTATGTTGTCCGTATTAGACAACCATAGCTTTATTTTATTTTTCTGTGTCACATAGCGATTATTGGCTTATTTGTTGAGTGGGATGAGTTGACGTTTTTAATAAACCAATAGAATGTGGGTGGCATAAGACACTTTTATCACTCTTTTAATTAAGGTATTTTTGTGAGCATTTTGAACAAAATATAGCTTCCTGGTGAGTGCTTATATATTTTAATTATTTCTTTTGATTTACAGTAGTACCTGTAAATACCCGATGTCTGAATAATGACCCATGCGCTGAGCTTTACACACCCAGTCAAATACAATTACAAGTGATTACACAAAATTTGTATATATGTTTCATGTTTTACTGCTTTTACACAATAAAAACGCTTGGCCAACGCAACGATGATACAAAGCACGGCCAGGGAACGAGTCCTAAGTTAGCCCCCGGTATTATCACCAGAGCCCGCCGCAAAAGCGTATGGTCTTCGCTGCGGCGTGAGGCAACCATGTCTCGTTAACCCCTGACGTTGTACTTGCTTGCGCATGGCGGCCGGGGTACAGCGTGGAGCAAATCGAATCCGATATGCGTAGTCCGTGTGGGCCAGGCAGAAGGTCAGGGCGGTGGCAGAGGTGTCGTAGGTCAGAGCGAGCAGGCAGACAATAAACGGATCCATTAACAGGGCGGCAAACAGGCAAGGGTCAGGAAACGAAGCAGCGCGTACATGTACAACACAGGGAAAATCAAGACTAGAACTCAACCCACTCTAAAACGCCTCCCAAAAACCCACGAACAGACTGGCAGCGAGTGCTGGGAATGTCCTACCAAAATAAAGGACCAGCGGCGCGCACACTTAACCCATTAAACGGCGCGCAATGGCCCTTTTAAAATCCATGACGAATACACGTCGCGCGCTAACTTGAAACAAAATTAAAGTCAATACGGATCCCGCCTTAAAGCAGGGATTATGCGCGGCGGTCGCAGTCAGTGAAATGGTATAGATAAATTCTAATATTCAAAGAGAAAGCGCATTATTCAAGCTGGCGAGACACGGAGCGGGACAGGTAAGTACGGGTTTCCAGCCCTTGGGCAAAAGAGACCACGGCTGCGGGAAGCCGACAGCACCCTGTGCGGACCCCCGTTGCGCACACGGGTACGAGCCCGCGGCTCGGAGCTGCGGCGCCTGCGCGCCGAGACCGTACCCCCCCCCCCCTTATGCTCTCCCCCGTCATTCCTTTGAAATTTAGCGAGGAGATCAGGGACAAATAGTTCTCAAGGTTTCCCATGAACGCTCCTCCGCCGAAACCCTTTCCAGTCGAGATAAAGATAGAACCGATGCCGCTTTCCCCTCACAACCCTGTCCTCATCCCCAGCACCGTCATTGACCTCAAAGATGTACATGCTAGCAACAAGAGAAAGCGAGACAGGTCTGCGGGAGAAAGCGTTCAGCACCACCGCTGAGGAGGGACACGGTGAACTCGTTTCGTATACGTGAGAGTCGGGGCATGCAGAAGCTTATAGGAGAACGGGGTCAACTGCTGGAGCACCGCACAAAAGGACCCAGGTATTGGGGCCCAACTTGATAACGGGCACCTTACAGCGGATAGTAACTTCGCGGATAACCCAAACCCTAACGCCTGGCCTCCAATAGGGTCGGGGCCTACGGTCACCTGAAATACAGCCTGACGCTTTTTTGGTGCGCGGGCAGAAGCACGGATAGCACATGGCCTGACGCGTAGAATTTTGCCAGAGAGGCCTTGATGTCCTTATCACTGGGCATCCACTGAACACGTGGACAAAGAGACGATGTATCTACGGGAGATGTGGGCGGGAGAGTCAACCCAAAGACTACAAAAAAGGGGTGAGCCCCAGCGGATTCAGACTCTAAAGAGTTTAAAGAAAACTCTGCCCCAGAGAGAAGATCAGACACAATGTAAATCCTTTATGCGAAGCGGAACACGCACAAAAGTTGCCGCAAGTAGGTGCCCCAACAACCTGGTTAAAACCCCTTCTCTACGTCTGCCCTCGTTAGTTTGGAAGGTGGTATGCAGATGAAAAATCCAAATGAATCCTCTGCAACTGACAGCACAGGGAACCATAGCCAAAATTAAAGCGACACAACTGGACCTCCTCTGTTCGGAGACAACAAATGCAACGGGAGACCTGCTAGACGGATAAAATATGGTTGTATAAAAAAACATTTTACGAGTCCATGCTAAGGGGAGAGAAGTGCATGAGGGTAACCCATGGCAGTGGGATAAAGTGAGGTCCAATTTACATCGTGAGAGAAGCGCACGATTTCGTCACACACCCAATAAGCCCGAGTTCCCTATGATGAAGGTGAGAGATCTGCTGACAAAGTCCATGCTGCGACAAATGGTTTCATGGGTTTTTTCACGTGGCACAGGAAGAGGCTGAAGAAGCCCGCGTGGGCTTGAGTGAGCGAGGGACCTTATTTCTCGGGCACCACGGTATAGCAGTGCCCAATCACGCAAAGTGTCCCCTGTACGACCTTGAGCCAAGAGAGGGCCACCAAGTAGTTATGTCGGGAGACCAGCTGAAGAGTACTTATGGTGATTCCTGGATGCTACCAGCATGACTACGGTAATAATGAGCGTCCCCAACATGAGATTCTAAGCCGTCCAGATAGCCGGGGCGTCACAATAAGTCTTTCCCCAGGGGGGACCACACTTGAATGATCCACGGAGAGCGGCAGCACGTCAGACGGAGGCGGTTCCGGAGGGACAAATGTTGCAGAGTGGATGGAGAGTCCGAGACCCACACCGTTATCAGAGGCTGCGCCTCCAGATAAGCTCAGCTTTTGACGTTATACTTCCCGCTAGGGGCCGAATCACGTGTAGCCCACGAAAAATCATAAACGCGTACAAAAACGGGGCGAAGAAAAGGGACCATCTAGCCCAGCCGGGGATTCAGGGCGTTGAGCCGAACTAGAAAGAATTATAGTGCGAGAGGTTATTATTATGGTCTGTCTGAAAAAATCAATCTAGGGTGACGAGCCCCTCCCAGCAGTGAAGTGTAACACGCCACTCTATCTAGGCTGCCGATCTTTATGGAGTCCAGTAATTCGCGATCCCCTATAGTGGTATAAATTACATCTCGGGCCGGAGTAGAAAGTTTTGG
Source organism: Phyllomedusa bahiana (assembly GCA_025379985.1). Taxonomy (NCBI): domain Eukaryota; kingdom Metazoa; phylum Chordata; class Amphibia; order Anura; family Hylidae; genus Phyllomedusa; species Phyllomedusa bahiana. The sequence continues at coordinate 60,233 of JAODAL010012682.1, forward strand.
AGCAGAATCCGCGACTTATGCAGTTACTACCCGAGGAGGAGACCTCCTGCATGAGGACAGCACCGGACCCACCGAAGATCCACTTCCAGAATGAAGGGCGGTTCGGTTCCGTGCGAGAGCCATGAACCGAAGTCAGACACGAACGTCGGATTTGAGACGGCTGAAGGCTATTCTTTGAGCTTCCGGGGCCCAGGACTGGTATTGGCGTTTTTTCTATGTTAAGCCACCAGAGGAGCCACAAGCGTAGAGAAATGTGGGGATAAATTGTCTATAATAAATGGGGCAAAGATACCTATGGAAAGACGTTGAAAAGGAGCCCGAAGGCCCACCGGTTTGGCCACTGCAACACTGCGGGAGTTTTGAGGATCCAATCCTTGGAGGCCCCTTATCAGATACGAGTATTGTACCTAAAAAGGGCAGGCTGGTACATTCATAGAGACACTTCCCTCCTGGTTTGGCCAAAAGCTGATGGTACGCGAGTTCGCCTGAAGACCTGCGAACGTGGTGGCGAATGAGTTACGAGATCCGGAGAAAAGTATTAGGATATCGTCCAAGTAGACAATAAAACACAGCTGATAGAGTAGGAGGTCCGGAAGATCTCCTTGACTTAAGCTTTGGAATACAGCAGATGCGTTGCCAGAGGACGCAAAGGCCTAACCAGATAACTCGAAGTTTCCATGCCCGGCGTATTAAACGCTGAGATTCCACTCGTCGCCTTACCTCTAAATACCGGAGACACCAAATCAATAAAGCAGCAACCAATAATGAACCGCGAAGAGAATCAAGCTGCATGGAGAATAATTATCGAGCGCACCACGCCAGGCAAGTCCGGTTCGAAGAGTTACCGATATCAAGGGACAGAGGGTAGCGATTTCTTTACTGGTGATTTTATTTACGAAGAGTCCACGAATAATCGATGCAGGTGTGCCCAAGAGATCCATAAACACTTTTTTCTCCACAAGAAGAAAGCCAGGCTCCTGCCGATATGACGTAGTACTTACGGAAAAACCCTTTGCGTAGGTTCTCCTTGATGTATTCAGGACCACCCCAAAAATCGACCATAGTCTCGCGGAACGGAGTGGATAAACACCTCCTCTTGGAGGAGTACGAGCCAGGTTGCAGGTCAATGGGACAAAGACGTAAGGCCGGTGAGGAGGGAAGAGATTTACGCCTGCCTCTCCGGATAAAAACATCAGCACAGCCTCAATGGGCGTAGGTAGACTGAAGAGGCTTGGCAGACTTCCAAGGGAAGCGACCGTGAGGAGCGAGTAGGGAGCATACCAGCAAACGTGATGTGACATGCTTGAACCCCAACAGCAAACTTTCACCTGTGCTCCAATCCAAGGTCGGAGTATGGTCCTTTCAGCCAAGGGAGGCCCAGAAGGAACTTCAGAGGAGGACCGAGGCAAGGACTAGACAGTGGCAACGTTTCCTTGTGAAGGGCCCCAATCTGCAGGAAAGAGGGGAAGCCGAACGGAATACGTATGTGGCGTCCTTAAGGCATTTTCGCACTGACCGACTTAAAGAGACACAAGAAATGATATCATGCAACGGAGTCAGACCGGGAGACGAAACCCTGGTCACCATTTCGTGGCTTATGAAAATTTTTCCTGCCCGACCAGAATCAAAAAGTCGGTGGGCCTGAAAGGTGCCTTTCCGGAGAAGCACCACTGTATACGGGCATGGTCCAGGTACGGGAGAGGCCTGTTCTGACCACCAGGGTTGCCTCTCCTACGAAGCCCTAGTGCGGAAGTTTCCGAGCGCACCGGACAGTTCCCCCAATAAGTGGCCAGTAACCGCCACAAATAAGAAACACAGCTGCCGTTCTGGCGACCGGCTGGAAACGCTCCTTCCTATGGGACAGGTGGGGCTCCTCGACCTGCATAGTCTTCTTCAGATGACCATCCGAAGGAGTAAAGACAGGAGTAACCCGCTGAGAACGTGGGAGCCCAACAGCGAGGGAAACGGCGTGGACAGAACGTTTACCCCTTGTCTAGCTGGAGCTCCTGTTGCCTATTCGGGCGAAGCGAATATCCCCAACCCCCCCCGTCGTGTGCCAAATGGATATAGGTCACCAATGGCAGCTGGTAAGATTCCTGAGCACGGACGAGCTCGTCCTTGATACGCCCCGAGAGGCCCTTGCCCAAAATGTCCGACCACCAAACGTCTTCGTTGTATCCAGTCCAGCTCCGAAGCGAGAGTGCAAACTGCCACTGGGAATACTGCCGAACAGTGGTGTCGCCCTGACGAAGCCGAAGGCAAAAGCGCTGGGCGGCAAGCCGAGTAAGTAAGCGTGCCTGGTTTCCATCAAAGACGGTGCGGACCAACCCCCGAGTTGGAAGGTTTAGCATAGAGTTCCGCAGATCAAGGATCCCCTCGATCCCATAGTGGCGCTGCGATAAGCCCAAATCCAAGAGGCTTCTCCATACAAGAGCTGATTATGACAGGCCACTTGGCCTTCGCTCTGTCAGGTAATATTGGCGCTACCATCATCTCGAGGTGGATCTGGATGCACTGGACATTGATGAATCCACGCTGCCCTTCTTGGGGGTCTATCCCAATCGTCACTAGCGCGAGGGAGAGTCTGGTCCATGAAGCAACGGCGTGTCCCGAAGACTAAAGCAGGTAGAGCAAAAGCACCGCCGGAGCAATGATCAACGATTCTGCACGAGTTCAAGAGGTTGACAAAGCCCGGAGGAAGGAGCAGACGAGTCCCAGGTTCAGCATCATGGACCGCAAGCTGAGTATCGATGCGTTAGACTCTGCTTCTGGACGCCAGCTGTACGTGAAGTCCCAGGAGCTGAATATCAGGCAGACGGAGTACCCTGTGCTGGAATCCCTGGCCAGTCGTGTAACTGTGAAAAACGGAGAGAGTTTGGATTCCGCTGGGCCAACGACAGCGATAATAACCTACGCCACGTGCCAGAGGAACGGAGTCTAAGTAGCCCCCTTTTTCCACCAGAGCCCGCCGCAAAGCGGGATGGTCTTAAGAGCTGCGGCGTGTGAGGCTACAGGATCGTTACCCTGGACTTGACTTGCATATGCGATTGGCGTCCGTTGGATACAGCGAGGTGAAAAATCGTAATCCGGGAAGTCGCAAGTCGATGGGACACAGGCAGAATGTGTCAGGGCAGGCCGGGACAGAGGTTCGCTGGGTCCCAAGGCAGCAGACGTGTCGGCCAGGTGCGGCACACTAGGCAAGGTCATGAAACGTAAGCCGGCGACTGGTACAATATCGTGGAAATCAAGACTGACACTCAACACACTCTTACAAACGCTCACACAAAACACACCACACCGACTGGGCCCGCGAATGCTGGCGGCATGGTCACCATCATAGGACTCAGCGGCACGGCAATTTCCCCCCAATTAAAGCGCGCTTGCCTTTAAATCCTGACCCGCACCGTCTACGCTAGCATGGATGCACGCCTAAATCAGGGATTAGTGCTCGCCAGGCGCTTGACAGAGCCTGGAGGGGTGAGACAGAGCGGGAGGATCTGGTAAGTACTGGATGGTTTCCAGCCCTACGGGCAACGGAAGGAACCACGGCTGCGTCGTGCCAGCCGAGCAGCACCCGTCGCCGTACCCCGCCGCACCGGGGGAGCGGCCTAGCGGCGCAGCTGCGGCGCCGCGCGCCGTGACACACATTTTTGCAATCGCCATAGTCCCTGAGAGCCATAACATAATTTTATTTTTCTGTGTACGGAGTCTGTGTAGGGGACATGTTCTTTTGCGGGATGAGTTGAAATTTTTATTGGATCATTTTTTTATGGGGACATGACTTTTTTGAACATTTTAAACCGATTTTATTGGAAGTGGCAGCATGATGTAAACAAATTGCCAAATCCCAGTAATTCTTTTTATTTTTATGTTTTTCTTTTAATAGCGCTCACTGTGCAGTACCTATGACAAGTTAACATTAAACTCTGTGGTCCAAATGATGTACGGTGATCGAGCCCCAATTTAGAAAAAAAAAAGAGTGTTTTTATTGTGTAAAAAACAATTTTTATGCATCCATCATCTTAAGAGTAGTACATACCTTTTTTATTTTTTCCGTATTACAGATAACTCATGAAGCGAGACTTTTATATTTATGCGATATGAACTGACGATTATAATAATAGTCCAAATTGAGCATTATATGAGTTTTTGATCGCTTTTTATTCCATTTTATTTGCTGTGGGATGAACAAGAAAAGTAATAAAAATAACTTAAAAAAATCTCTCTCTCTCATTATTCTGGCATTTGGCAAATAAATAATTTTGGTAATCCTAAATGACCTAAAACAGGTATGGTTTAATCTGATTTTCATTCAGATAGTGAGGAAAAACATGCATATGTGTGTCATTTTTATAAAAGTATGAAAACTTTGGTTTCAACAGCTAAATACTCGTATAATATGCACAGTATATACATACATGTATCTTTTTATTCTTGTCTTATTAAAACCTACAGATAGTACACGAGACATTGACTAAAAAATGGTGTTCGCCAAAATGCTTGTTTCAACAATTGTTATACTATTGTCAATGCCCCATGCAAACGTGATACAAGATCACTGAACATCTATGCATCCAATATAAACGATGGAAAACATTTATTATTGTGTACATCAATTTTGAGAAGATTTCTCTCATGAACAACTAGAATTTTCTATTATTTAACCAGGAGAATTTTATCTTATAAAAGTACAATAGGGTTTAGTTACAACACTTTCACTGTAATACCAGTTTGGCCTGTGTTGCGAGCAGGTGGTTTAAAAAAATCTCTGGATTTAAAGAAAAAATTCAACAGCCGATAAAACACCTTGGAGGCTACACACTTTGCTTTAAGAAAATAAAACAAATGACAGATGCATAAGCCGATTTGTGATTTGTAGTAGAATCACATCTACATTTCCTTCATTTCTACCACTGAACTCTGAACTAACAGTGTTGTCTCAATGTAGGAAGCAATTATAACATAACACAATTTCAACCACCAACACCTAATAAAATTGAAAACCGAATCTTCTGAATTACTGATGATCCATTGCATGAAAACCAAGCTACAGAAATGAGGCTTGATTTGTGACATACCAAATGTTTCCTAAAGTCTTAGTTGTGAAAGCTATCATTGAGTGATTATAAATAGCTTTATAAGAAATAAAAAATATGCTTGCTACCAAATTTGATCAAGTGGCTATCCACTCAAAAAATTTTGTGTTATCATCGTCAGTAGAAATCCGAGGTGATACTTTGGACCTATCATGCCAAGATTTTCCAACATTACAGTAGGCGGTTACAGCGTCTGAGATTATTGAACACGAGCTATCCCCATTTACATTTCAAAGAGAGAAAACTATGTCGCTTCTGCTGGAGCGGAATCTGATGAGGATCCAATCAAAAGAATGGACATGTCCATTCTTTCTTTTAAGCACAAAGGGTGACATAGTAAAGACCTAGCACATTGCGAGGCCAAGTTCTAATAGCTTTAAAGTCATGTAGAAAGCACCAGAAAGAGTCCTGAGAACATCTCTACAGCTTGTTCATAGATTTCGCACATCGTTAGTTACCACTCTAGGCAACTCAGTACTCAGTACAACCACTTTTTAAACTTGAGTCTGGATGCTCCAGCAGTAATGCCCTAGTTATTATCTGTGAGCTGTACTCCATAAATGTGTAGAGTCATACGGTTGAATGAGTGCAATACTGCCCCCAGAAATGAGCCCCCACATCTTGGCGCTTAACAAATCATCGCGGACGAGTGCTCCGCATAAGTTGCCTAGAGAACCTGGAGTGCGCAACTCTCATACATCTACAGAACAAGGCTTGCAACATATTTTGACTGTAAGGTACACTACATACTGTGTGACGGCAGCTCCCGTACATCTACATGACCCCCGACAAGATTAGAATCCATGGGGTGTCGAGACCGCACATTCAAATGAATAGCTGACAGTTTACATGAGTATTTTAACCCAAAAACAGGTGCTTAATCTGTCGAATTCCTCAATAAAACCTGTTGTGTGAACTCATCCATACAAGGAAGGCATATAAAAGTGGTTTCTACAAAGCACATGAACAACAATCTGTAGCCTAAAAATATATATCAGTCATCATAACGTGAAAACCACCTAATATTTGGTGATTGTTCACCTTAGTCTGCAATCTCCTCACATGTTAGTAGGCTATCACAAGTAGTGTTGAGCGGATATATTATCGACCAAGTTGAAATCGGCACAGTTTTTATGTTTAAGCGCAACTTTTTAGATCATTGAGACAGCGATAAATAAGGTTTAAAATCTTGCAATCATCAATTAATGAGATCGCGCCATTATCGGTGCATCCTGTCATTTTGGTGGCCAGCATAATACACTTACAGAATAGAGCACAGGTTGCGATGTGTGAGCGCTGAACTCATGACTAGGGATGTGTCTGGTTCGCGATTGGTCTGGAAAATAATCACCTGACCCTCGGTTAATAAACATAGAAAAAGTCCCTTCCTGTTCATTACCGTCCATGTCTCTCAGCGTCTCAGAGCGTAGGACGTGCGACTCTTCCCTGTCTGTCCAAACAGCACAGCTCAAAATTTTTCTCATTTCTTCACAGAAATAGCTCTACTGTTAAGCTGTGATCACCTTACTTAACTTAGTTCTAGATTAGACCGAATATCGAAGATTTTATGTATTAATAAGACTTTTAAAGGAGCATCTGCCGCTGTAAGTCACGGGTGGAGGGCGTTTAATCATGGGAGGGACCCCCAGCGGCGAACACAGACCAACCTCTATACAAAAAATCTAAGGATAAAGTTCACCAAGACTTTAGTGTAGACATGGCATACTCATAGCTTTATTATTAACCACAGTTTCATTGAAATATTTTCTGGATATTGGGCAGGCCTGAACTTAATATTAGGATATCACATCTTTTCTAGTAACTGCAGGTCTCTTGTTTAAGTGCAAAACTCCACTTTTAATTATCAGTATAACAGTTTCAGATAGGTGTTCATTTTCAATTTGTGGGAGCGCGCTACCAATTATCCCACCTTATTGCTTGCGATATATCCACCTTGCAGTTAAAATAGAATCCGAGACCAATACTTTGCGTATGTCAGTCACAGGTTGTTACGGCTGCGTCCAATATAAAATCAACCGTCTTGAGCATTTATATCACAATATATTTCACAGAGATACCGTGCGCGGCTCTTTTATTTGACTTATCTGGCCACTGTCCACTTTGTTCCAATGAGCAGCCATGCACTTAAATTGTGAAATTACAGCAATTTCTTGCGAGAGGATACACATCTCACACCACACAGTAGAAACTTGATACGCGGTGCTCAAAAAAACTACGATTTCAACTACCATAATAACATTACAGATACGTGTATTTTTACTTTGCGCATTACAGACTTTGTTCAAAATTGAGGCAGCCTTGTATCTTAAATGTGAATACAGCTATTTGTAGTCACCACAGGTGAATTGAAAGAGAGCCAAAAATCCGTTTTCTTATCCGAATACATTCTCAGATACCGTGTTTTTTTGACTTTGGCGCAACTACAGCTTGTTCCATTGAGGCACCATTTGCACTTAATGGTTGAATAGCGCACTCTTCTTATGTCAGATTCACCACAGGTAATTGATAGGTGTCTCCAAAAAAATACCTGTTCTATGACTATCCGGAAATAGCACCGTACTACAGATACGTGCGATTTTTTTTGCGCACTTTGCCACAGCTCCAGCATTTGTTGAGCTAGATCACCTGCAGTTAACATTTGGATCTATGCAATTGTGTAAGATATACCACCACGGTAATATTGATAGGTGCCAAAAAATACTTTTATTATCCGAATACATTACATATACGTGTTATCTTCTGACTTTTGGCGCACTACCTGCGTCTTGTTCATTGAGGCACCGTTGCACTTAATGAGATAACTGCAATTATTTGTAGTCACCACAAGGTTGAATGCGATAGGTGCCAAAATATACCATATTTATTTATCCGAATACATTACAGAAGCGCCGTGTTTAATACTTTAACTTTGGCGCCACTCTGCACAGCCGTCCGACTAACAGCTTTGTTCATCTTTCTGTGAGGCACCTTGTACTTAAATGTGAATATACAGCAATTGTGTAATCACCAGCCCTTGGTATCTTTTATTTGTACAGGTGAATTGAAAGGAGCCAAAAACATCTTTTATTTATCCGCTATATGCACATTTCAGAATCCTGTTTTTTTGAACTTTGGACGCACTACAGCTTTGTTCTTTAGCAGGCAACTTGCACTTAAATGTAATACTGCAATTTTGTAGATCACCCACAGTGAACTTGATAGTTCCCACAAAAAAACCTTTTATTATCCAGAAACATTACAGATTTCGTTGGTTTTTTTTACTTTGAGCGGCTAACTACAGCTTTGTTTATTAGAGGCACCTTGCACTAAAATGTGAATAACAACTATCGTCAAATTTGTCAGTCACACAGTAAATTGAAAGTGCCAAAAAATACCTTTTATTATCCGATATACATTATCAGATACGTGGTCTGTTTGCACTTTTGCCCAGTCAGAATTTGTTGATAGAGCCACTTGGAGTTAAATTTGGAATCCAGCATTGTGTATTACCAACAGGTGCAATTGATATGGTGTCCAAAAAATATACCTTTTTATTTTCGAATACATTACAGATACGTGTTTTACTTTTCACACTTTGCGCACACAGCATGATTCACTGAGTGCACGTTTGCATTAATTGTGAATACTACAATTTTGTAGTCACCACAGGTGAATTGATAGTTGCCAAAATACATCCCTTTTATTATCCGACTATCTAAATTACAAAGATACGTGTTTTTTTACTTGGACGTACTGAACAGCTGTTGTTCATTGAGGCACCTTGCACCTTATATCTGATACGAGCAATTTTGTAGTCGCACCACACAGGTGAATTGAGAAGGTGCCAAAAAAAAAAAAAAAAAAAAAAATTCACCTTTGTATTATCCGAATAAATTTCAGATACGTGCGATTTTTTACTTTGGCGCACTACAGCTTTGTTCATTGAGGCACCTTGCACTTAAATGTGAATACTCGGACTGAGTCATTATTCAAGGAAAGGAAGACGATCCGACCCCCTTACTGCAAATTTTGTAGTCACACACAGGTGGAATTGGAGTAGGTGCCAAAAAAATACCTTATTAATTATCCGAATACAATTAACAGATACGTGGTAGTTTTTTGACTTTGCGCACTATAGCTTGGTTACATATGAGGCACCTTTGCCACTTAAATGTGAATACAGCAATTTTATAGTCCCCACAGGTGAATTGAAAGGTGCCAAAAATACCTTGTATATCCGAATACAATTCAGATACGTGTTATATTCACTATATGCCGCTGGCCAGCATTTGTTGATAGATCTACTTTTTGGGCAGTTAAACATTTGAATACTGCAATTTTGTAGTCCGCCCAGGTGAAATTGATAGGTCGCCAAAAAATACCTTTTAATATCGAATACATTACAGATAACGTGTTTTTTTGACTTTGGCGCACTATCAGCTTTGCGTTCATTGAGGCATCCTTGCACTTAAATGTGAATAGCAGCAATTTTGTAGTCACCCACATGCTGAATTGAAAGGTGACAAAAATACTTTTATTATCCGAATACATTACAGATACGTGTTTTTTGCACTTTTTGCCAGAACCAAGATTTGTTTGATAGAGCCACCTTTGGCAAGTTAAATTTGAATCCAGCAATTTTTTTTTTTTTTCTTTTTGTAGTCTCCAGACACAGGTGAATTGTATAGGTGCCAAAAAATTACCTTTATTATCCAAATACATTACAGATACGTGTTTCTTTGCATCTTTGCCCAGTCCAATTTGTTGATCTAGAGCTTACCCTCAGTTAAATTTGCGGAATCAAAAATTGGTGGTAGTCTACAAGGTGAATTGATAGGTGGCCAAAAAAATACCTTTTATTATCCGAATTACATTACAGATATCCGTGGTTTTTTTGACTTGGCGCACTACAGCATTGTGTCAATGTGTCAACCTTGCACTTAAATGTGAAATACAGCAATTTTGTAGTCACCACAGGTGAATTGAAGGTGCCAAAATACCTTGTATTATCCAAATACAATTCAGATACGTGTTTTTGCACTTTGGCCAGCCAGCTTTATAGATAGAGCCACCTGGTGCAGTTAAATTTGAATCCAGCAAATTGTGTAGTTACCCCAGGTGAATTGAATAGGTCTGCAAAAAATACCTTTTATTCTTCCGAATACACTAAAGAAACATTTTTTTTTTCACATTTGGCGCATGACGCGCCAGCTTTAGTTGATAGATCTCTACTCTTGCAGTTAAATTTGATAATCATGCAACTTTTGTACTCACCTACAGGGTGAATTTGAATACGATGCCAAAATACCTTTTATTATCCGAATACATTTCAGATACTGTTTTCTTTTCACTTTGAGGCGCTAGTGCCAGCTTTGTTGATAGAATCCTACTTTGCAGTTAAATTTGAATACAGCACATTTTGTAGTCCACCACAGTGAATTGCGAAAAGGTGACCAAAAATACAATCTTATAATAATCCGTCATAAACATTTCAGAGAGTGGTTTATTTCACTTTGCATTCAAGCATTTGTGGTGAAGAGATCTACTTTGCAGATTAAATTATGAAATCCAGCAATTTATTTGTTTTTTGATTGAGGGATTTGAGATAGCATGTTGATTGTGCCGTCTTTTAATAAGAGACATCCAAAACTCTCCATACTTTCCTCAAATTTTTAGTATTTCTGAACATGGAGCAGAAAGTCAGTGTGGAAGAGAGCAAAGCTAGGGGGGGGATAGACACATTGAGTAGAGTTCGAGAGATAGGTGCTCCTTCCAGTGCGTGGGCGACAACACACATGCAGCGGCATGCGTCCGTTCAGGACCGTCAGGCCTGTCATCTGGCTGGGTGCAAGGCCCCACTTTGAATCTCTAAGTAACGTACAGACGTCCGCGCCAATCTTTTACCCTTCAGTGTTAATGCAGACCTGAGCATCCAGCAGTCTTACCCGTATTCCTCGTCCTCATTGCCATCACGGCCACAAATGTCCATCAGGCATCCCATCAAGACATCCGTCCAACATGAAGCAAGGTCCCAAAAGTCAACGACATCGTGTACCCACTCACTGTGTATAATCCATTTTCCTGAAGACCTTCTCTTTGGATTGAAAAAAATGTCGGTTGGGTCAGAAGGCATGTTAAAACGATCAAGAGGATGATTTTTAGTCTAGCTGCTGTACTTGCACAGAAGTACTACATAATATGCCATCAAGGAGGAGAAGGAAGCCCGGTTCACCTCGCAAAAATCCAGGCGGTCCGCAACGCCTTGCAGGCCCTCTTGCTTTTAGCCCTGCATATTCTGGATGCAGAAAGTCAGGACGACCAAACGTCACCTGTGGTTGATTATGATTATGAGCGACACGACATTGCGGATCCATCGTGGTCATTCATTTCTCCAGCAGTAATTTGCTTTGCCGAGCGCGTCATCAGTTTATGAGGAAGGTGAGACGATGGGGTGTAAGTGTACAATAGGCGTCCCAAATCCGGCCACAAAAAGGGAGAGGGCGGTCCTCGAACAAGTCCGCTGGAAATGATTTCCGCCAGCCCACTGGTCCAGCGGCAAACCCCTGCTCCTCGCTTATCGGCGTCCAAAAGGTCCAGGACCCTCTCAAGCCTGGGCCTTCTTTGAGCAAGCCTCAGATCTTCACCCCAGCGATGGAATGTCATAATCCATGACCTTTGCCGTAAACCGCATAAGTAGAGGTCAAGAACCTTTGGTGTAACCACCACCAACATGTCTAGTCTCATGCAAGCGTATGCATGAGTTGAAATGGAGGTACAACACTTTGGCCAAAAAGGTCAGATACCGACGCCGGGCCACCAACCACTGTCAACAAGCCCACTGTCTCTCCGCCTCCTCCTCCCTCCGCCACCACCCAAGCATTCCCACAGCTGCCCATTGTTCTCTCAGAGTCCATGATCAAGGGAATCAGCCTCTGCTTCAGCCTCCACCGTCGCCTTGTACCACCACCAACCCACCCAGGACGACGCCCATCCAACCACCTTCTCCTTACCGTAGTTTGACGACCTTCCTGCATGCCGTAAAGCGGCCAGTCTACAGCACGCCAGCCTTCTGTTCTTCCAGGTTTGGGAGCAGTAAGAAACACTTTAAACCCAATACCATCCAAAGCACAAAGCCTGAATAGTTGACAATGCAGGCTTTTTGCCTGGGAAATAGTTTGCCTTTCCGTCCTAGGTGGACGCAGAAGGGTTCCACCACGTCATGGCCCTTGCCTGCCCCCAATACCAGATGCTGAGCAGGCATTTCTTTGCCAGAAAAGCCGTCCCTGCCCTGGCCACCATGTGTCATCTAAAATTTCAAGCGCGTTGTCTGCATCTGTGTCCGGAAAAGTCCATCTGACCACCGACACAGGGACTAGTAAGCACGGCCATGGCCGCTATCTGTCTGTGACAGCTCACGGGGTGAGCTGGGTGGATGTCTCTGGGGGTGACGGTGGCTCGCAGGCTCGGCGTATGATCTTCAAAACCGCAGGGATGGTGCAGGGTTCTTTCCCCCAAGGTCCTCTGGTGGCATCACGTACCTTGAGAAACCAGGCCGTGTTGAAATTAATCTGTCTTGGAGACCGTCCCACACAGGTCAGGAGCTGTGGACGGCTCTCCGCAACGAGACCGAGCGCTGGCTGGGTGACAAGAACCTTGTGCCTGGCAAGGTGGTGTGCGATAACGGCCGAAATCTGCTGGCCGCCCTTAAGATCGGTAGGCTGGAGCACATCCCTTGGCTGGCACATGTCATGAACCTCGTCGTCCAGAAATTTCTAAAGAGGTCTGGACTGCCTGCTGAGGAAGGCTCGAAGTCTAAGTTCGCATTTCCGCCGTTCGCACCCTGCTTCATCCCGCCTGGCTGCGTTGCAGCGTCAGCTCGGCCTCCCCGTCAACCGTCTCATTGTTGACGTGGCAACACGCTGGAATTCCACCCTCCACATGCTCCAGCGATTGTGGCAGCAGCGCAATGCCATTACGCAGTACGAAGTGACACATGGCCTGACAAGCAACGGTGCGGACCTCGGGGTGTTGAGCCACCGAGAGTGGAGGCAGGTGAAAGAGCTCTGCACCATCCTTGCCAGTTTTGAAGAAGCCACCAAAATGGTCAGTGCGGACAATGCCCTTGTCAGCATGAGCATTGTGGTGATCTTAGTTCTGGAACGATCGTTGGACACTCTGAAACAACAGGTCCTGCCAGCGACGGAGGAGGAGACGGACACAGATGCGGACACGGAGCCTTTCTCTCCGTCGAATCCACAAGGCCCGACAGTTTCACAATTTCATCGGTCTTCATTAGGCAGTGGTTCGGGGTCCAGAGCTAGTGCAAGGTGGTGCATCAGCTCTCAGGGTGCATCATCTCAGGCAAGTCAGGGCTGTGTTGAAGCTGTGCCGGAGGCAGCGGAGGAGGAGGAGGAGGAGGAGGAGGAGGTATTCCTAGACACCGACGTTACCGACGTCCCTGCCTTGGAAAGAGGTTGGCGCGAATTTGAGGCGGAGGAGGAAGATGAGGAAGATCAGTTTGCTAGTGCCCTTCGACCCAGAGGCTTGGGAAATCAAGGCTCCATCTCTCACATGAGTGCTTGGATGCTCCATTTCCTCCAACATGATCCTCGCATTAAGGCCATCAAAATGAACAACAGATACTGGGTGGCCACCATCCGGGATCCCCAGTACAAAACAAAACTCAGCACTTTCCTTCCACCCACCCAAATAGAGAGTAAAATGCAGGAAATTGAGACCTTGCTGATTGATCAACTGGAGACATCTGTTGCGTCTGCTTCACGTTCCCCAAATGTCACGGTGGAACAACATCAGCGACGTGACAGCAGTAGAGTGCCAAGTAGCCGTAGCGGCAGCAGCAGCAGGCAAGGTGGCAGAAGCCTAATGGGTGACCTCTGGCAATCTTTATTTACCACCTCACCAACGCATGCAATGCAGGGCACACATCCAACACCCAGAGACCAGCTTAAGATCATGGTGCACGACTATCTGCGTCTCAACACCGATGTTTTTGTATGTGTTCCGGACCCAATAGACTTCTGTGTATCCAAAATGGACGAACGGCCCGAGCTCGCTCGCGCGCCACGCCAAGGGGGGTTGAAGACTCCTTTTTCCGGCACTTTTTAATCTGGGGTCATGCAGGTTTGGGGCTCATGCTGTGGCCCAGGACAGGTATAGTCAATATCCAGTGAAACTAAAATGGTGGTTGAAAGACTCCTTTTTCCGGCACTTTTTAAATCTGGGGGCCATGCAGGTTTGGGGCTCATGCTGAGTTCCAGGACAGGGATATTCAATGTCCAGTTCAAGTAAGATGATGGTTCAAATCATACTGCCTTCTGGCACTTTTTAATTTGTGGGTGATGCAGGTCATGCTGTGGTACAAGACAGGGATAGTGAATTGTGTGTGATTTTTTTTCTGTGGCTTTTATAACCTAAGTGTGTTGCCTAAGATGTAGCACGTATCCATTTGACTGTTGTGGATGTTAATTCCAGCTTCTCCAGCCCTGTTTGGGTGTAAGAATGAAGGTGTTGTTGCTCTTCCATAGACTTTAATGGTCATCGATCATAATCTACCATCGACCATCGAATATCTTGTCGATGATGGTCGACTATCGACCATCGACCGATGTCGATGGCCAACGTAATCGCTCAACACTATTCACAAGACCTCTGAAGGTGTGCTATGGTATCTGACAGAAATATGTTGTGGGCCCTTCATGGATTGGCTTTGTTTTTTCAGCATATGCCACAGATTGAAAATTTGGGAAAGTCAAGACCAAGTTAACACCTTGAACTTTCTGTTTATCTAACCATCCTGATATTATTTTTGCATTGTACAAGAGCAGATCTACCTCCTGAAAGTAGCCATTGCTCTTAGGAAATACTGTTGCAATGAAGTCGAATAATTAGTCTGCAACATTTTAAATTAATGCCACGTGAATGCCACAACCCAATATTTTCCTGCAGAACAGTGCCTAGAGCGTTAAAAGTGTAAAATTTGGCACCGTGTTAGGTGGACAAAAAAGGGAGTTTTATACCTACACAGTTTTCATACATGTGGCCCCATGTGTAAAGCATCTGTCAACCTTTTACAGTGATTTTAATAGAAAATCCGTACAGCAGTCCACACTGCACAGATTTTCCGCTGTACGTTTTTTGACACCGTCGGCGTAACGAAAAACTTATGTACATATTCATTCTTCCGCCCAATTTTCAGAACATGAACATGTGGATGCAAAGGGGGACGGCTTGAATCTGCAAACTCAAGACAAAAGCTGTCCACCTACGTGTCAAAAAATGACTAAATACCTTTGCCATGGGAATGCCATGGGAATGACTAAGAGCTCTCCAGTGAGTAAAAAACAAAGCAACAATCTTGCAGATATAATAACTCTTAATGGCTTACAAAAAGAAATTGTGCTAAACATCAAGCTTTCCAGACTACTCACGTCTATTCATCAGACATGATATAACAAAGTAGCACACACAGTATATACTTTATACACATAACAGAGCAGAGACATGATGTGATAAATGAACAGTTTAAAAAAAGAACAGAATAACAAAATAAATTCTTAATTAGTTCACAGATAAAGTGTGAAAGTTTTATTGTCTCTAAATTGATGTTCAGTCTTGAGACTTGATGCCCCCATTATCTGTGGACCAGATTACTTAGATGTGAAAGTGTGCTACAAATCACTGGGACAGATTCAGTCTACTGTTCAGTGTGTTAAAAATTATCAGAAGTTTCTATACCAAGACCCTCTTGTCTCTTTTAGATTGAAATTGCCTTTTATTAAAACACTTGTATATTTTTTCATTGTAACCTGGACTACAGAAATGTTTAGCCACAGGTTGATGTGTCTTTTTGTCCTTCATTGTGTGGCAGTGGGACATCCTTGCTTTACAGGGGTGCTTCCACCATAGAGTTTGATGACATATCCTAGTGTGACCAAGTCTCCATTCTGAGCCGTAACTTTCAGGGGCTTGTTGTCGAGATAGGTACAGGTCCCAGAGTTGGGACCTGCACCTACCAGACTTTTATAGCATATCCTAGTGATATGCCCATTGACCCTATGGTGGGAACAACCCTTTAAGTTTCTGTCCTGTTTCTCCAACACAGAGACCCCAAATAGGTTTTATAGGTTGACATGTATAAACAGGGCTGGAGCAGTTTTCTGGCATGATTTGTAGCAAAAAACTGTTGTTGCCCCGTCTGACATTTTTAAAAGGTCTTTGCCAAAAACTGGCACACGTCTAACCTCGACAGATGTGTCAATTCTTAAGGGGCGTGTTGTACCTCCTTCATAAGATTAGATACATTAATAAATGTGTCTCAATAGAATGTGGCGCAAAAGTGTCATACTAAGCCATGCCAATTTCAATCTGGGGAGACAAATTTTGACCTATGTTTTTGTCTCACAGTGGGACACATTTACAAAGTGCTGAGAGATACTTTCATACATACTAACAGATGCTACAGTAACCTACTGAGAAGAATGACTGTCTAGTCAGCGACAGTTTTCACACTTGTCGCCCCTAGGGCTCAGAATAAAGTACTCAGCATTAGATATAGCTGTCCCCAGGAACTTATAGTCCTGCTGTGTGTTAGGGATTCTTATCCTGTCTGTGGTCATTATGTTGGAACAGGTTTTGCAGCTCCTTACATTGCAGGGATCAGTTTCTTTTTGTTTATCAGGTGGCAATGAACACTTAATAATAATATTTCTCAAATTTGAAGGTTACTGGTAGCATAATATGGGAGGGTGCGGAAATATTCTTTGCAGATGGTCATAGGATATAATGTAGTTTTTTGGTTCTTTTTCCTTAATACCTCTAGCTGTGGGTTGTAGGTCACTACCCGAAGCACACGGTTATTCTTTTCTTTTTCTTTGTATTTAATAACTTGATTTTTAGGTGTCCTTGTGGCTTTAATTAATTGGTGGTCATTGGAAGTGTAGATTGTAGGCCTTTGTACCAGTTGTAAGTCATTTAATGTTACCATTGTACTTTGTTTGGCCCTATGTTATGTATGTAAAACCCCTCAAATGCACAGTGCCCTAAAATTAATGACACTTTAAAATAAATAAATTATTGATAATAATAATAATAATAATAATAATAATAATAATAAAAAGTATCATATCTGCAAGACTGTTACTTTTTTTTTTCTCACTGAAGAACAATAAGGGTACATTGCCAGGGCCGCCAACAGAAATTTCCGGGCCCAATACCCCTGAATCACGTGGGCCCCCCCCCCCCCCCCGGTAAACCCCACCCCCACAACCCCGATCGCCCCGCCCCCAGCAAAAAAAATGGCCTCTAGGACATAAACGCGCCCATTTTAACACATAATACAGTGTGCAAAAAAGAACTGTATTGTGTAGTACAATAGCAAGTGAGTCACACATCTGTCTGTCTCACACATCATAGACACAGGGCTAAATAGCTCCATCCATATCCCCCTCCACCCACATACAATATCCCCCTCCACCCACATACAATATCCCCCTCCACCCACATACAATATCCCCTCCACCCACATACAATATCCCCCTCCACCCACATACAATATCCTCCTCCACCCACATACAATATCCTCCTCCACCCACATACAATATCCCCTCCACCCACATACAATATCCCCCTCCACCCACATACAATATCACCTCCTCCCACATACAATATCCCCCTCCACCCACATACAATATCCCCCTCCACCCACATACAATATCCCCCTCCACCCACATACAATATCCCCCTCCACCCACATACAATATCCCCCTCCACCCACATACAATATCCCCCTCCACCCACATACAATATCCACCCCCACCCACATACAATATCCACCCCCACCCACATACAATATCCCCCTCCGCCCACATACAATATCCCCCTCCACCCACATACAATATCCCCCTCCACCCACATACAATATCCCCCTCCACCCACATACACTATCCCCCCCCCACCCACATACAATATCCTCCTCCACCCACATACAATATCCCCCTCCACCCACATACAATATCCCCCTCCACCCACATACAATATCTCCCTCCACCCACATACAATATCCCCCCTCCATTTTTCCCTTGGTCATGCACCTCGCCACCTTCTCAAATAAACACCAGCAGAAAGTAAGTGTACTCCTAACACCAGCTCAGGTATAACTTACAACACCGCCACATAGAGACCACATAGAGGTCAGAAACCAGCTCAGGTCACATTACAGTGAATACAGCACTGATCCAATTTAGAAGCAAAATAACCCCTGAAATCAGGTACTCACCGGAGACGTCTTATCTGAGGAGTCATTCTCTTCTCTCTTGAGTCGTTCTTATTCCCTTTTCTTCTGCATCCGTTCCACACCGCCATGAGGACTTGTCCCGGCCACAACTCATCCCTGCAGAAATTACACACAAATATCTTAGAATCCTCAATTTTCCAGCATCTCTTTACCTATTCCCACCTCTGTACAAACTTCCCAGGGGTGGGAGAGCGGGTACAAGCCATAACTTAGAGGCCTTGTATCCTAAGGGGTTGGAGGGTGGGGGGAGGACAAACCCCCCTGGAGATAATGCTACAGCTATGGGCTGCTCCCCTAACAATTATATTACCAGGTAGGTAGGCAAATGGGAAAGGCCCCGGTAATTAGATAGGCCCTATTTAGGTAGGTAGACCCCCGCCGGATAAGTTGGTAGGCCAGCCCCAGGTAGGTTGGTGGGTACCTAGCCATGAGTCCCCTTTAGTTTGTAGGCGGTCAGGGCCCTCCTTTAGGGGTTAGGTGGAGTCAGGGCCCTCCTTCAGGGGTTAGGTGGAGTCAGGGCCCTCCTTCAGGGGTTAGGTGGAGTCAGGGCCCTCCTTCAGGGGTTAGGTGGAGTCAGGGCCCTCCTTCAGGGGTTAGGTGGAGTCGGGGCCCTCCTTTACAGGTTAGGTGGAGTCGGGGCCCTCCTTTAGAGGTTAGGTGGAGTCGGGGCCCTCCTTTACAGGTTAGGTAGAGTCAGGGCCCCCTTTAGATATAGGCAGCCAGGGACCCCCTTTAGAGATAGGCAGCGCCAGGGACCCCCTTTAGAGATAGGCAGCGCCAGGGACCCCCTTTAGTGATAGGCAGTCAGGACCCCCTTTAGTGATAGGCAGTCAGGACCCCCTTTAGTGATAGGCAGCGCCAGGGACCCCCTTTAGTGATAGGCAGTCAGGACCCCCTTTAGAGATAGGCAGCGCCAGGGACCCCCTTTAGTGATAGGCAGCGCCAGGGACCCCCTTTAGTGATAGGCAGTCAGGGCCCCCTTTAGTGATAGGCAGTCACGACCCCCTTTAGTGATAGGCAGCGCCAGGGACCCCCTTTAGTGATAGGCAGTCAGGACCCCCTTTAGTGATAGGCAGCGCCAGGGACCCCCCTTTAGAGATAGGCAGCGCCAGGGCCCCCTTTAGTGATAGGCCGCGCCAGGGACCCCCTTTAGTGATAGGCAGCGCCAGGGACCCCCTTTAGTGATAGGCAGCGCCAGGGACCCCCTTTAGTGATAAGCAGCGCCAGGGACCCCCCTTAGAGATAGGCAGTGCCATGGACCCCCTTTAGTGATAGGCAGCGCCAGGGACCCCCCTTTAGTGATAAGCAGTGTCAGGGACCCCCTTTAGTGATAAGCAGTGTCAGGGACCCCCTTTAGTGATAGGCAGCGCCAGGGACCCCCTTTAGTGATAGGCAGCGCCAGGGACCCCCTTTAGAGATAGGCAGCGCCAGGGACCCCCTTTAGAGATAGGCAGCGCCAGGGCCCCCCATTAGTGATAGGCAGTCAGGACCCCCTTTAGTGATAGGCAGCGCCAGGGACCCCCTTTAGTGATAAGCAGTGCCAGGGACCCCCTTTAGTGATAGGCAGCGCCAGGGACCCCCTTTAGAGATAGGCAGCGCCAGGGACCCCCTTTAGTGATAGGCAGTCAGGGCCCCCTTTAGTGATAGGCAGCGCCAGGGACCCCCTTTAGTGATAGGCAGTCAGGACCCCCTTTAGTGATAGGCAGCGCCAGGGACCCCCTTTAGTGATAGGCAGTCAGGACCCCCTTTAGTGATAGGCAGTCAGGACCCCCTTTAGTGATAGGCAGCACCAGGGACCCCCTTTAGTGATAGGCAGTCAGGACCCCCTTTAGTGATAGGCAGCACCAGGGACCCCCTTTAGAGATAGGCAGCCCCAGGGACCCCCTTTAGTGATAGGCAGCACCAGGGACCCCCTTTAGTGATAGGCAGCGCCAGGGACCCCCTTTAGTGATAGGCAGCGCCAGGGACCCCCTTTAGTGATAGGCAGTCAGGGCCCCCTTTGGTGATAGGCAGTCAGGGCCCCCTTTAGTGATAGGAAGTCAGGACCCCCTTTAGTGATAGGCAGCGCCAGGGACCCCCTTTAGTGATAGGCAGCGCCAGGGACCCCCTTTAGTGATAGGCAGCGCCAGGGACCCCCCTTTAGTGATAGGCAGTCAGGACCCCCTTTAGTGATAGGCAGTCAGGACCCCCTTTAGTGATAGGCAGCACCAGGGACCCCCTTTAGTGATAGGCAGTCAGGACCCCCTTTAGTGATAGGCAGCACCAGGGACCCCCTTTAGTGATAGGCAGCACCAGGGACCCCCTTTAGTGATAGGCAGCGCCAGGGACCCCCTTTAGTGATAGGCAGTCAGGACCCCCTTTAGTGATAGGCAGTCAGGGCCCCCTTTAGTGATAGGAAGTCAGGACCCCCTTTAGTGATAGGCAGCACCAGGGACCCCCTTTAGTGATAGGCAGCGCCAGGGACCCCCTTTAGTGATAGGCAGCGCCAGGGACCCCCTTTAGTGATAGGCAGTCAGGACCCCCTTTAGTGATAGGAAGTCAGGACCCCCTTTAGTGATAGGCAGCACCAGGGACCCCCTTTAGTGATAGGCAGCGCCAGGGACCCCCTTTAGTGATAGGCAGCGCCAGGGACCCCCTTTAGTGATAGGCAGTCAGGACCCCCTTTAGTGATAGGCAGCCCCAGGGACCCCCTTTAGTGATAGGCAGCGCCAGGGACCCCCTTTAGTGATAGGCAGCACCAGGGACCCCCTTTAGAGATAGGCAGCCCCAGGGACCCCCTTTAGTGATAGGCAGCACCAGGGACCCCCTTTAGTGATAGGCAGCGCCAGGGACCCCCTTTAGTGATAGGCAGCGCCAGGGACCCCCTTTAGTGATAGGCAGTCAGGACCCCCTGTAGTGATAGGCAGTCAGGGCCCCCTTTAGTGATAGGCAGTCAGGACCCCCTTTAGTGATAGGCAGTCAGGACCCCCTTTAGTGATAGGCAGCGCCAGGGACCCCCTTTAGTGATAGGCAGTCAGGACCCCCTTTAGTGATAGGCAGCGCCAGGGACCCCCTTTAGTGATAGGCAGTCAGGACCCCCTTTAGTGATAGGCAGTCAGGACCCCCTTTAGTGATAGGCAGCACCAGGGACCCCCTTTAGTGATAGGCAGTCAGGACCCCCTTTAGTGATAGGCAGTCAGGGCCCCCTTTAGTGATAGGCAGTCAGGACCCCCTTTAGTGATAGGCAGTCAGGGACCCCCTTTAGTGATAGGCAGCACCAGGGACCCCCTTTAGTGATAGGCAGTCAGGACCCCCTTTAGTGATAGGCAGTCAGGACCCCCTTTAGTGATAGGCAGCGCCAGGGACCCCCTTTAGTGATAGGCAGTCAGGACCCCCTTTAGTGATAGGCAGTCAGGACCCCCTTTAGTGATAGGCAGTCAGGACCCCCTTTAGTGATAGGCAGCGCCAGGGACCCCCTTTAGTGATAGGCAGTCAGGGCCCCCTTTAGTGATAAGCAGTGCCAGGGACCCCCTTTAGTGATAGGCAGCGCCAGGGACCCCCTTTAGTGATAGGCAGTCAGGGCCCCCTTTAGTGATAGGCAGTCAGGACCCCCTTTAGTGATAGGCAGCGCCAGGGACCCCCTTTAGAGATAGGCAGTCAGGACCCCCTTAGAGATAGGCAGCAGTGCCCTCTAGTATATTAAAAAAACAAATCCATCACTTACCTGAGCCTCGGTCCTGCCGCTCCGAGCTGCCGCCGGCTCCTGCCGCCCTGCATAGGCGGCGCGGGGGAAGTGACGTCACCGCGCCGCCTACGTCAGCAGTAGGGGCCGGCGCCCGGCAGGCTGAAGGCCTAATGCGTTCAGCCTGCCGGGGAGATCAGCGGAGCGCAGCGCTAGTGGCGCTGTGCTCCGCTGACACCGCGCAGCCCCGGGAGTCGGGGACATTAGTCCCCAACTCCCGGGCGGTCTCTGGACGCTCGGGACGCAGGGCCCAGGCGTGCAGAGACGGGATGCACGGCCGGGCCCCGGGGAGCGACGGCACTGCCTCCGGGGCCCCACGCAACTCGGGGCCCACCTGGGGCCAGGCGGAGCCTGGTTCTGCGGCCGCACCGCTGGGCCCCGCTCTGCCGTTAGGAATAAGGGGGCCCGCTTGCCGCGGGCCCCCTTATTCCACCGGGCCCCATACGGGAGTACCGGTTGTACCCCCTGTATGGCGGCCCTGTACATTGCCACGGCAAAGACCCAATACCAGTATTTTATCTTTTTTTGGCATGTAGGGGACTTCCATCCAGTTCAGCTATTGTGTTGATCCAGAAAAATGCAAAATTCCCATGAGATAGAAGCCAATTGTCCTCATTTTAGGGAAAAAAAATGATATGCTTAAAATCTACTAACAGATCAGACAAAAGGTGTGAGGGCCCTGCTTGTAAGAGCTTACAAACTAAGTGGGTGTAGAGATGAGATAAAAGGTTAAAAGTGCTTAGTCTACAAAATGGTCCAGCCATATTCCATAAATACTAGGTAATACACATAAAAGGGGATGTACCAGCCACCCAAACAGTATATCTATATACAGATAAGTGCCTGTGAGTGCCCAAGTGCATTGAGTGTCAGGAATGTGAGTGACTGAAAGTGGAGGGTTAACAATTATGGATCTTAGTAGGTCAGCCTGAGAAGATTTATTCTCAGGGACCCTAAAAACTATTTAGGAGTAATCTTAAACATATGGGGTCGATTGTTCCAGAGAACTGCGTGTGCAAAGTCTTGGAGGCGAGCATATGGAGGTTCAGATGATAGAGGAATTAAATCTAAGATTATAAGCAGAGATTGGGTAGGGTGGTAGACAGAGATGAGAGAGAAGCTGTATCACTGTGGAGAGCTTTATGGGTGAGAGTAATAAGTTTATTTTGTATATTGTACTGAATGGGAAACCAGTCCAGTGACTGACACAGGGTAGAGGCATCAGTATAGCGGCTGGAAATAAAGACAAGACTGGTACTGCATTCAAGACAGGTTGGAGAGGTGAGTGTTTGCAGAATGTGAGGCCAAAAAGCAATGAGTTACAGTAGTCAATACAAGAATTTATTAGGGCAAGTAAAAGAATTTTTTTTGTTTCCACAGCAATAAAAGGACGTATTCTGTACATGTATTTGAGGGAGTGAAGGACAGATCAGACTCTAGTATGAACCAAAGACAGTGGGCCTGGTGCTTAGGAGTTATGGTAGTACCACACACTGAAACAGAAATAGCTTGGTTGGTTTATTTTTTAAATGGCAGAATGACAAGAAATACAGTTGCTTACCCGTGGCCTACCTCTGGAAAGACAGCCCCACGAGTAAAACAGGTGAACTCTATATTACTTAAGTACTGTTGTGACCAGTCACCTGAGAATGATACCACATATGGCAAGTTCTAAATTCTAAAATCGAGGAGTGGGTGACACTTTGGTAGCCCCATCAATTCTGCACACCACCTAAAATATAAACTAAAACTGCAATGACTACTCCCTAGCTGAAAAAAATCTTAGTAGGTGTTGTTGTTCTTTCTTAATCTCTTCTCCCCTGCATTGATTTAAAATAGTGTTTTCCAAGCATGTCCCAATACAACACTAACAGACCATCTCTCCATGATCTGTAGGGGATTTAGCAAGTTTGAATAAGTCATATGTACATTTGTTTTACTTATAGCATACAAACAATAATGCAGGAAATTATTTTAAGTGGTAAGATGGCTTACCTGCAGTTACATAACAAAGTAATGTAATACTAACATAGCCCCAGGTGCCAACTATGAGAATAAAGTAAGTGTCAAGGGGTGGCATGACAGTAGGGCATTGTCAGCTTTGTAAGGATGCAAAATTTAGGTTTATACTGTTTTGTTTTAATGTCACCTATTTTAAAACAAAACTTTTAATGAGAATGGCTGGTCGCCAATGACAATAGAACAGGTGTGTGAAAATCCTAAAGAATGGAGTTAAAATTTAGATTCCTGTTTTTAGATGTAAAAGAAGTGTAATAAATAAATAAATAAATAAAAGATGTCATTATTTTGCTTAGTCTTGTAGGGATTTCCTTCTAAGTAAATGATAGTATGGTAATTACTGATGTTTAATCTAAAAAATTGAGCTAATGCTACAAGAATAATAAAGCTATAGTTTGTTTACATGAAGTTTAAAACAATCTTTTATTGTTTGACAAAATTCTCCTAACTCCACATTTTCAGAGAGGTGGTGCTCTAAACAGGAAGATACAACATAATTCATATAAAATGTAGGTATTTACTTCACATATCTAACTAAGCAACACTGCAATTTTGTTAGCTGCTGTTGTACCTAATGTAAAATAAATTATGCTTTCATTTAATAGTAAAATAACAATATATCAGTGGCATTAACAGACTTGGTTCTGTGGGATATTATTGAAATAATACCCCACAGAAGGTGGTAGTATTATTTTTCCCTTGTATGACAATACTGTATGGTCAATGGGTGGCACTTTTATTTGGGTTCCATATGACAAGATCCCAAAAAAATGCATGGCAGCTCTATATGGGCACAATATGGTGCAGCATCAATATTTTGGCACTGTGTGCAATACTATTTGAATTCTATAGAATTATTATTTAGGCATTGAAATTATGTGACCACTTTATAGCACAGTTTTTGGCCAGAGGGAAGAGGTGTCTTCAAATTATTAAAAATATTATACCTATATAATTCTTGGTTACTGCACTGTGCACACTATGGGCGAGATGTATGATATTTGGCAATTTTGGTGCGCACAATAGTAATGTTAGCAATGTAGAATGCGCCTGAATCTATGAACCCGGCCTACTGCGGGTCATAAATCTGGCGCATTCTAGCGCAAAATTGACAATTCTGGCTCAGGTAAACCACTTTTAAAGTGGTTTATCTGTTCCAGCACTAATGCTCTGTATTAAAGCTATAAATGTGTAGCTTTGTATGGTTGAAGTGCGACACGCCTCCAGCACGCTCCCCGATCTCAGGCACATTCCAGAGTGCCACAGGCACTTTGTAATGTGCCTGATATTGGAGTGCGTCTGGTTAAAAATAGAGCTAACGGGGCAACATTCATACATGTTGTCCTATGAGGCTTTGTATGCTGGTTGTGCCTGCGAAATATTGAAATTCTGCTACATATATATTTTTTTCAGTTAGAAGAACACAATTGGCCACATGTTTTTTTGTAATTTTAACTGTCATAGTTTTTTACCATCAGCAGGGCTATATCTGCCATTACACATTAAAGGACAATTGCATAGGGCAGCAGTGTTTAGAGGGAAGCATTTAAACTACTATATTTTTTTATGGTACTGCTGGTACCACAGTCTAGCTATAGGGGGAACCATAAGGATCTAAAAGGCAAATGTAGTCTGTTTTGGACTGTTGACTCTAATTCACATTCATATATTCTTTATGCACCAGACACAAAAGTGTGGTAAACTGCTTTTGTGTCTGGTACAGAAAGCATATATAATTGAGAAATTAAGTAAATGTAGTCAAAAAGAGATGATGTTTTCCCTATAGTTATAATCCCTGTTAAAACGTAACTTTTACTGAGATATCTAAAATTATACAATCTAAACCCCTATAAATTACCACTACATACCTAAAGATACAGCATACTGTGCACCATCCGTCAGTGGAGTAGTGCCCTGATAAAGGACGGCTCCGCTTTATTGACCCGATTAAAAAACCTATTACGTTTAAATAACCTTAAATCCCACCTTTTTCCCCAGCGTTTCCCCCTTTTCAATTTTTAGGGGTTTATCAGGGCTTCAAAAAACTCGTGTGGAAAAAAGTGTGCTTATTTCAAAAGCATATACAAAAAAAGTTTTTGAAAACATATACCTCCTATTTAGGGTTCAATAGGGAGAAATGATACTTTTCTTGGGTGGGTGTCAGGTAATGGAAAGATCTCCCCGCAGCTCCTTTGTATGATGGCAACCCCGGGTAAAGGGTTTCAGGGGAAAAACGTCCCCTGTTTCCCTTAAATGCCCCAAAAGGCCCCTCAAATGTATAACGAAACCCCTAAAAATCTCCAAAAATTTGGTTTTAAATTCCCACTTTAAAACCCTTTTTCCGGGTTTCCCTTTTTGGGGGGTTGATTTTTCCCCCGGGGTTCCGGAATTTTTTAGCTACGCATGTCCGGAAAAAAAAGAAATATGTCATTTTCCTTTGGGGGCCGTGGGAAAAGGGCATTGCGCAAAGTCCGGTAGCGGCCCAGGGCATGCGGCGCCCCCGGGGTTTAAAAAAACTTCACTGCGCATGTCCCCGAAAAAGGGGAATGCATTCAAATTATAGGGACGCTGCCGGGTGTCACTGTACATGTTAAAAAAATCAGCTCGACCTCTAAACCCGTTTTTCAAAATTAAGTTCTCTGGGCCAAAATTTCCGCTAAAACGGCCCGCACGATAAGCCAGGGGAGGTTTCACTCGGGTTTCCCCACTTTACCCCCCTATACTCGGGATATGTATTATAGCTATACAACTATTGTAACGGGACCCCCTCGCCTTTTTTTCTCAAAATTTTTCCCGGAAAATAATTACCTTTACAACCGACATGAATGGGGTTTAAATAAGGGCTTTTAAACCAGGGCCAAAGATTTTGGGGTTACAAGCGTTCCTGTCCCCCAGTGACTTGAATTTTCAAATGTAGGTAACAGTGAATTTTAATGAAAAAAAAAAATTTTTTGTGGTGCTTTTTAATTTTCCAAAAGGTCAGATCGGAAAAAATTTAAAAGTGGCCCCCTTTTGGTGAGGGTGAAAAAGCAGACTAGTAAAACAGGCCTTTTTAAAACAAGTCCCATTCCCAATTTAAAAAAACCAAAAAGTTAAAAATCTCATTTTTGGGGCCCCTTGGATTAAAAGAAACCAAAAAGATAAATCCCCCCTTGGGCCCTCTTTTCTAGAAATTTTTTGGGGCCCCGGATTAAGCCCTTAAATTTAAACCCCTTTTATGTCGGGTTGTAAGGAAATTTTTCTCCCGGGAAAATTTTTTAGAACTAAGGCGGAAAAAGTCCCCCTTACAATTGCTTTTCTATTTGCTTTTCAATACTTTTGCAGTATATGGGGTGGGCGTCGGAAACGAGGTTTCACTCGCCCCTGCTTATCCTGTGCTGCCGTGTTTCTGTGTTCTGGGAGGCACTTATTTTGGGGTAAAGCGAAAAGGTCCAAAACTGAGCTTTTTAAAAATTTTAAATGGGCGAATTTCCCGGGGAGCGCCGGTACCTATAAGTGCATGCATTCTCTTTTTTTGACATGCGCAGTGAAATTTTTTTGGGAACGCCGGGGCCCCCGGGAAGGGCTGGGCCGCCCACTCGGGGCCTGCGAAATGTCCCTTCCCGACCGGCAAACCCAAAACCCCAAATGACAAAATTTTCTCTTCCGGGAAATGCCCAGTCCCAATAAACCGGAAACCCCCGGGGAAAATCAACCTCTAAAAGGAACCCCCCCCCGGCCCAAAAAAAAAGGGTTTTTAAAATAGAATATAACCCTATTTTGGAGATTTTTAGGGCTTATCTGTTTTTTCTTTTTAGGGGCCTTTTGAGGCAAAATTTTAAGGGAACAGAGACGTTTTGGGTTGTATTTCCCCCTTTTTCCTTTTGGGGGCCAGCATACCAAAGGGGGCTGCGGGGAGTTAAACTTTCCCCATACCTGGGCAAACACCCCCAAATAAGTATCAAATTCCCTATTGAATCTAAATAGGAGGTTATGTATTCAAGACCTTTGGATATGCGTTTTTTTTATATTGGTTTCTCTTTTTCCACGCGAGTTTTTTTTAATCCCCCGAAACCCTAGAATTTTTACGGGGGGAAAGGGGACCGGGGGGTAAATGGGGTTTAAAGGGGTTTATAAACGTTTTAAAAGTGTTTTTTATCTGTTTAATAAAGCGGGGCCGTCCTTTTTCCAGGGGGGGTACCCCCACTGACGGATGGGCAAGTTTTCTGTTTTCAAAATTTTGGTTTTGTAGTGGGTAATTTATAAGGGGGTTTGATTGGGATTAAATTTTTGATATCTCAGTAAAATTACGTTTTTTTTAGGGATTATAATTTTTCAGTTAAAATGATGATTTAAATCCTCTTTTTCATATTTGATTTTTTTTAGGGAAATTTTTGTTTTCCTATAGCCGAATGGCTCAAAACCGGGGGCCCGAAAAAAATTTTTTAGCCCCTTTTCCCAATGAATGGGGCCATGGGCAAAGACAAAAAAATGTGAAAAGGGGCCCGTGGCCCTTTTTCCCCCAAGCAAAGGTTTTTTTTGTCGGTTTTTCAGACGGGTTTTTCATCTGTAAACCCCAATGTCAAAACCTTTTTCATTTTTTTAAATAGAAAAATCTGTGCATTAGTTCACACTGCATGGTTTTTCCCCGGATTGGGTTTTTTTACACCCCCGGGGATTTCCCAAAAACTAAAAACAATTTTTCATTCTTCCCAAAACGGTTTTTTTGGGACAGAACATGAACATGTGGGTGTGAAGGGGGGGTTGGAATCCGCAGACTACGGACAAAAGCCGTCTCCCTGCGTGCCAAAAAAAGACCAAATACTGGTCAGAAAATGCTACCGGTGTTTTTTGTTTGCTGTGTGAACGCACCCTAACTCTTTTTACTTTTTTCATCTTCAATTTCTGGGAGGAGGGGTGGGTTGCTTCACAATGGAGCTAAAACACAAAAAAAAAGAACATTTTAACTGTTCTGTGATTTTTATGCAAGAACACGCAACCCCTCCCCTTTTTTCAGGTCAACTGGCGCTTTTTCCCCCCATGCGTTTAAAGGGATTTCTTAAATTTTCACTACTTGCATTACTGCAGTTTGCCTTGAGAGGTTTCTGCATGCAGCAAATTTTTGCCACCGACCTTTTCAGAGGGTTTTGTAATTTTTCCGTTATTTTACCTAACAAACGTGCAAACCTTTTATGCCACATGGGCCTTTGGGAAAAGTATAATTGATGCTCCTAATCTAGGCCATAGGGGATAAGGGAAGGTGCCAAAAACATATAATTCTAGCAAATTTGAAATTTCCTACTTTTAAGGGACATTTTTAAAATTTTTTCCGGCCCGGGGTATAAAAGCATCTAGTTTTTGGTGTCCCAAAAGGGTTTATTTTAAAATAGAAAAAAGGGCTCAACAATGTTTGGTGCAAAATTTTTCACCAAAACAAATGGCGGTTTTTGTTTTGAGACATGGCCCCCAAAGTTTTTGTGATATTTCTATTACATTTTTTTCTAGAAAATTTTTTTAGGTTTAAATCCAAAAATTTTTTTTTGTAAATTTAATAAAAAAATTTAGAACACGCCAGAAACACTGAGTTTTTGTAGCTTTTTTTTCAGGTTTGATTTATATTTTCGATCCATGGCATTTTATTCAAAACACAGCATCTATGATTGGGTGTCTTGGGGTTTTTTGGGAAAAAGGCCCTATCTTTACATGGTGTTTAATTTTACTTGGGGCATGGATAGAATTTTCATTTTTCTTAAATTTTTGGAAGGGATGCTTTTACTTCCTGCCCCCCCCCTCCGAAACTACTTTTTTCAGACTTTTAAATTAAACCTCTTTAAACGGGAAAACCCTTCCGCAAAAACAGAAATTTTTTTTTGAAAAGGATAAAAGGTTTCGGACAGGTTTTTTAAAAAGAAAAACTGAAGAAGGAAAAGGGTTTTTCCTTTTAAAAAAGAAATTTTACCCAAGTTTCAAAATTCCCTTTTTTTTTTCTGGGTTGGAAATTTTTTTGGAAAAATGGGTTTTTAAAAATTTTGAAAAGTATGCTTTTAACACCACATCAACAAGTTGGCCCTACTTGTACTACAGCTCGAAATGAACTATTTAAGCAAGGTTGGGAACCTTAAATCATGTTTAAAAACTAGAAAAAAGTGGTTGACAATGATGTTTTATTTAAAATTTTTTAATTTTTATATAATTTTTATTATTATTTATTATTATTTTTTATTTTTATTAAAAAAAAAGTGGATTTTTTAGGCCCCTTTTGGTTTTTGTATCTTAGGCAGTTTTGATAGTAAAAAACCCTTTTAAAATTAAAAGAAGATACCAGTATTATATTAATATACTAATAGCCCTGAAAATTTTTTGTGACTCGGCCCTGCAAAAATGTAAAACGTTTTTCCAAATTTTTATTTTTGGTTTCCCAAAATTAACTTTTTGCACACCCTTTTTCCCTCAATGGGAAATTTTATTTTTTACAAAATTCAAAATTTGGGTTTTAAAGGTTTTACATTAAAAACCTGGCTTTTCCTTTTTCTGAAACTCCCTTTAAACCCTTTCATCTCTTTTTCCCAAAATTTTACATGTAAGGATGAATTGGGTTAAAAACCATACTTTTGCAACGAAAGACCTTTTAAAAGCCGGGGTGGCGTTTGCTTCTGTTTTCATACTTTAAATGTGGGTTATTCAGGGGTTTCAAGGGAAAATTTCTTTTTAAAAAAAGTACAAAATGTATGCATTGATTACTAATAAAATGTTTTTGATTGCTTTAAAAACTGTTAGTGAAACATAATTTAACTAAACTATTAACACAAACAGCTGTGCTGTTTCTGTCTTTTATCAAGCACGTTGAGTAAACATCTATAGGTTAGGGGGTAAAAAAGGGAATTTTACATATAATTTTGTATTCGTGATTTCTCCAAAAGCTAATTGTCAAAGGGTTTTTTTTTTAATTTTGGATGTTTAAAAATGGGGAAATAGTTTTTCTTTTCCAATTTAGTAAAGGCATAAAAACAGGTTACTAACAAGACTGCTGTTTTCTAGAAAAAAAAAAAGGGTGAAATGAAGCAAAGCCCAAAGCAAACAACTTTTTTTAAAAATGTTATAGGCCCGCTTTGCTGCTTCAAAGACCCCCAAAAACTTTTAAAAACCTTTTAGGGAAAACCCAATTTTTTTTAAAAAATTTTGGGAAAGGGAATGTTTAAAGGGCAGCCGTCCAAAGACCTCAGGCTTTTCGAAATTGGGCCCTTTCCGGTAACAAACCCCTTTTAATCAAAACAAAGCCACAACCAAAAAGATCAACTAAAGAATGGTTAAAAACCAAGATTTTTTTTTTCAGGTTGAAACCCAAATTCCGGGGTTATCACTTAAAAGGGGGTTTTTCCCCTGATGTAAATTTGTGTGGGATCCTCCCAAAAAAGGGGTTTTTTTTCAATTTTCTAAAAATGTGGTTACCCAAAAAATGGGGGCTCTTAAAAGGGTACTGCATTTCCAATCCCCCTTTTGTTTCCTGAAAGCTTGCATTAGACATGACCAGAGGAGCTGACAGGCCGTGCTTGCATGAAACACTTCTTATCTGATGACAGGGAAAATGAATGAGCTTCAAGTGGCTGTGGAGAAAGTGCAGTGTATGAGCCTGTGTCTTGCTGTATAGAGAATCAACTGTTGTAAAGTTATTATTTGAGTTAAGTTTTGAGACGCTCCCTTATTCCTCACTCTCTGCTCACCCCCTCCCTCTCTCCCCTGCAGCCTTCATGACTCAGCATGATTTGTTTATATTCTACTCCCTTGCTGATAAGGAGGTAAGTAACTCCTGGCAAAACCCCTTTAAACCCTTTCATGACCTGTAGCATGATATCAGTATATTTTTGGAGTGTGGGGGAAACTGAACTACATGGAGGAAAGCCAAACAAACACATAAATATACAGACTTCTTACAGATGTTCTCCTTGGTGAAATTTAAATTGTAACCTGTCAGGTGGGTTATGATGTCCTATTTGAGAACAGGATGTAATTGAGGGAGAAAAGGTGGGCTCTGTGATATATAGGTTTATAATATTTGGAGCAGGATTTCTGAGTAAATAAGCAGAGTAAATCTTAGAGAGTGAAAATTAAAGTTCTGGTTAACCTGCCCAAATACATTGTTTGACAGTTAGCTCAGTATGTAAACGGCTGCAGGAAAAGCTGTAAATCACTGTATTTAGGTGGGGTAAGCAGGACTTCCAATGTTACTTAAGGAGCCTGATCAGAATTTACTCTGCTTTTTACTTCGAAATCCTGCTCCAAATCATATAACCCTATATATCATAGAGCTCAGCTTCTCTCCCTCTATCAAATAAACCTATATATCACAGAGCTCAGTTTCTCTCCTCTATTGTATAAGTCCATCTCATAGAGGTCAGCTTCTCTCCCGCTATCATATAGTCCTATATATCACAGAGCTCAGCTTCTCCCCCTCTATCATATAACCCTATATATCACAGAACTCAGCTTATCTCCCTCTATCATATTACCCTATATATCACAGAGCTCAGTTTCTCTCCTCGATCATATAAGTCCATATATCATAGAGGTCAGCTTCTCCCCCTCTACCATATAACCCTATATATCACAGAGCTCAGCTTCTCTCTTTCATATAACCCTATATATCACAGAGCTCAGCTTCTCTTCTCTATCATATAACCCTTTATATAACACAGAGCTCAGCTTCTCCCCCTCTATCATATAACCCTATATATCACAGAGCTCAGTTTCTCTCCTCTATCATATAGGTCAATATATCATAGAGGTCAGCTTCTCCCCCTCTTTCATAGTTACATAGTTAGTATGGTTGAAAAAAGACACGTGTCCATCAAGTTCAACCAAGGGTTCAGAAAAAGTGGGTGATGGGAGGGAGACAAGGATTTTAAGCCCAGCCTCCCCATTGGTTAATACTCTGAAACCCACATGGCAAGAACCAATCTGCTGCAGGGGAGACGCGACCTCTGACCTCAGAGCCACCACCAGCCAGGATCCAGAATCATAGCTACGTAGACATTAATATTCTTTCGTTTCAGGAAGTGATCTAAGCCTTTCTTGGAACTTCGAACTGTAACTGCTGTGACCAGCTCCTCAGGCAGCCTATTCCACATATTTACAGTTCTTACAGTGAAGAACGCTTTTCTCCTCTGAAGATTGAATCCTTTTCTCTCGAGCCTGAGGGACTGTCCCCTTGTCTTTTGAGGGGGCTTTACATTAAATAATTTTTCCCCATACTTTTTGTAGGGACCATTTATATATTTATATAAATTAATCATGCCCCCCCGAAGCCGTTTTTTCTCAAGACTAAATAAGTTCAATTCTACTAACCTCTCCTCATAACTAAGATGCTCCTTTCCCATTATTAGTTTGGTTGCTCGTCTTTGCACTCGCTCTAGCTCCATTACATCTTTTCTATAAACTGGAGCCCAGAACTGAGCAGCATATTCTAAGTGAGGTCACACCAATGCTTTATACAGTGTTAGAATGACATCCTTGTCCCGCGAGTCCATGCCTCTTTTAATACACGCCAATATCCTACTTGCAATTTATTTGCAGTGGATTATGTTAAAAGTCAGCTATTTCCTGGCTGTGGAGAGCCTGTACGGTGTTGTAGAACATTGTGCCATGCTCAAATATGCAGAGGGAGCATGGTTTGGTCTTGATACAATGCTGTGTTTTAGTATGACACGCAGATGACAGCTGCCGCTATTAGAATTGCTTCACACTTCACTTCTCTGGGCAGTTACGGGGGCAAAACTGACCAAATAACTGAAGTGGAAACACAGCCTGACAAGGTAACATCAGCACCAGCTGGAAATAACCGAGCTGAGGGTCAAGATCCTACTAAAGACCGCAATAGTAGGTTCTTGGAGAAGGCACAGGTCGCAGAACAGTAAGGGGACGTCACAACAGGAGTCACCCCGCGAGGTCAGAGCTTCCGGTGTCATCTAGCGGCCGTGTGTTGACCACCAAGCCAACGGTTCTTGAATGGTTGACTAGGTCATCCACTTTCTCCCAGATGACATTTGACAACCTCGGCAAAGAGT